>JAXGGA010010178.1:0-48051 GCA_038373865.1 Uloborus plumipes
GTTTACAAATGTTGATCTCATATGTTTTGGAATTCAATTGCAAAATGTATTCTGATAAGAGCCCTAAACCTCCCTTTCACCGTCATCAAAGACAGTCTAAAGTTGCCTTCCTTTAACTGCAATATTGAAAATTTATCAGTGGGGGCAATTGCCCCCTCTTGTATCCATCGCTGCCTGAAAAGAAATCTTTCCTAACTGTCAGTTTGATTCAATGAGAATACTTCCAAGCAAATGATATCGACTATTCCTCTTCATTCTTTATTGTCTTCATTTTAATAAAACCTGTTAATAAATGCAAAAAAATTTCTTAAGAGTTGCAGCAACTTAGATCCTCCAGTGTAAGATAAGCTTAATAAATTGTTTACGAATCATGAGAATACTCCTGCTTTTGTTGCTTCGTCAAATATCAGTTCATGAATCAAGAGTTTGTGTATTAGTAACTCCAATGTATAACCTCTTATTATCTTTTGGGCTTTTTATTGGTCTTAAAAGCTCGTAGAGAGACTTATCTGAAAGATCTTTGAATATTTTCCAATATATTTTGTCAAAAATATGTTTATGAGAATTGATGATCCTAAATACAATTGTTAATGTAAGTAAAATATGTCTTTCATTGTAAAATTAGTGTATCTGAATGTTTGCAAAATGTTGTTTCTAAAATGGTTGTTTACTAAATTGTTTCACATTATAAATCTTTCATTTTAAAAATGAAGTAACTTACTTTAAAAGATGAATATTGAATGACAAAATAGTAGATGAACACTTGTATTTTTTTTCTTAAAGAAAAAATTGCAAAAGGGTCTATGGAATATAGCATAATAAAATCATTTGCAAGGAGATAAGTCACTTTTACAAAGAGGCATAGATATTTCAATCAAATCAGTTTGCAAAGGCTGCTATTTGAGTTTGCTCTAAATGATCTTGCCAACGACTTTTTGCCTTTTGTACGTTTTGAGATCATTAATTTATTTTTGAGGTGATAATTGAAAGATGTTTTTTTAATCTCCTTTTCTTTTCTCATTTTGTCCCCTTATAGGTGGCTGCGACCCTCTAATTTTATCCTTTAGCATATGTAGCCGGTTAGTAATATGTTAAAGCTTAGCGTGTGAATTTTCTTTACTTGCTGAAAGAAATGCTGTTACTATCATATTGTAGTGTCGTAATATTATCTGAAAGGGAGTGTTTTTAGAAAGGAGTGCAGTTTGTTTATGGAACTAACTTTTCAATTAATATATGATTGTTTTTTATAGAAAGAGGAATGAGACCAACTGGATATTATGTTGATGGCAAACTTAAAGAAATACCAGAAATGGTTCCAGAACTAATAGTGCCTGATTTAACAAATTTTGAAGTAAGTTAATCAGGGTTCGCATTCCTCCTAAAATTCCTAAATTTCCTAAAAAAATTTAGATCTCCTAAAATTCCTAAAATTGTACTAAAATTTTGTGGCATTCCTAAAAAAATTAGAAAATTTACAGTAGTTATGCAGGGGAACGTAAAATACCCTTCTGAAAGTATTTTATAGCCAAAAGCAAACTTTTTCCTAGATATTTAATGTGATAAATAGACATTTTACAAAATATTTCGTTAAAAATGCATTCTTCACACTATTTTTCATCTTGAGTCAGACTTAAAATTCTTCCTCTTAAAAATGAACTATTTAATCTTTAAAACAGCTATTTTATCACACTCTACCTGAATGGTACATAACCTGCTGTGAAATTTTTCGACTTTGAGCTGTTTATGCACCTAAGCTCGATTTTTTGCGAATTTCGCAATCTGTTTGCATTCGCTTCTATAAAACTCTTTCATTTTAGTTTACTGTATAAATTCACCGCGTGGATATCGATAATTTTGCTTTTACCATTAGTTTGAACCTTGTTTAATTTTGTTTTGTTTATAGATTATTTGTAGGCTCGGCATTTAATGTCAACCCATTTAAAACTCAATCCTGTTGCACCTGAATCAGTTCAAACCATAAGCATTCTTAAAAAGTAGCATTAGTTTTATAAAACTTTGTTTTTGGTTCAAAAAATATTTTGAAAAATAAAATAAATTTAAAATGTTGATAAGGATGTTTGGGATAGCGTTAGAATTCAGGAATCAGGAGAGATAGCATTAGAATTCAGGATCTAGTAAACTTAGGCAACTGTTATAAAAAGATGTGAGTTGTACTAAGCCAATAATTCCTCTTCCTTACTTTCATATTCTATTCAAAATTAGGGTTATGTCTATTATAATTATAAATTATTCCTACAGTTCTTTAAAATTTTTGCCCAGCGGTTTTTTCTTTACCATTTACATACTTTTTCTGTTTTAAAAAATGCATTAACTTATCAAGTCTTATTTATTGGGATTTTGAGGTAGCGTATATGAAATTGTATCCTCAGCTTAATCTGATATTCAGAAATGTTTATGCTGCTTTAAATATCACAATAACTTTTAGGGGGAAAGGGGGCTGAGTTGAAAAGCAAACATATGGGCTTTTGACATACATAGATATTACGCTACTGGTTTCAAAACAAAAGATTGTTGTGGGTGCAAAGAACTTTATGCAAAGGAAACTTTTCTGGTAATTAAAAAACTGACAAAAAATATTAACAAGCAGGTTTTTTAGATAATATTAAAACTTTGAAATCAAAGTGCATTAAGCGCAGCTATAATGGAATTTATAAACCTGTGGCATTACTTAATCATATATGCAGAACCCATTTTAGCTATTAAGATTTTCTAAAGGGAAAAACAATTGTTTTTAGTTTCTTACATTACATGGTGAAAAATAAAATTACTAACTAAAAATTGTTTGGTGATGCGAGATGGTTTTTGATTCGTCACATTGAACATAACAAGCTACATGGGTTAACTTCACAAACTGTTTTCTGGGCACTACTGTTTTACTCGATAAAAAGAAAAATGACAAAGAAAGAACTTGAAAACAAATTTATTGGAAAAAGCGGAAAAAAATTGTAAATTTGCAGATTTGTTGAAATAACAAGAATATTAATGAGTTTAAGGAATGAATATTATCTCTAGGTCTAGTGTAGCAGCGTTTAAAAACAGCTGTAGAAAGCTGTTGTAGTTAAAACATTATGCAAGTAATTATTGAACAGAAGTATCTGTAGAAGCTGGTCAATTGGAAAAATTCAGATATGCCTATATTTGAAAGGGAAAATTTTTAAAACATGACTGCGTGTTGAAATGCCTTCAGGCTTATAAACATGTTACATAGCATTAAAGCATTCTTTTTTGTTTTGACCCCCCTTTTTTTTTGTGGAAGTATTTGAAGGCTGTAATTTATGCTATAATAAATAAAAGCCATTTTCAGTTTGGTTTGTCGGATACTGTTGTTAGGGACTTATTTGTAGTTAAACAAAATTGTAAATTTCCCCTAAAATTTTCCTAAAATTTTCTCAAAATGTTCCTAAAATTCCCCTAAAATTTTGAAAAAGTCTACTGCGAGCCCTGGTTAATTTATATCTTGCAAAATTTTAATTTGTAAACACTTCCAAAACTAATAAACTTTATTTTCTCCGTTAGAGTTTAAAATAAACAACATTTAATTAATGGTATTAATCACTTTTAATGCTCGAATTGTACGATTTGAATTCTTATCAAATTAGAAGATATTTTCTTTAGCCATTCACTTGGTGCGTACATCCATGCATTCAAGAAAAAAAAGAAAAATTGTATTAAGCACTTCACTCTTACACAGGGTCTCACTGAGCTTAAATTTTTGGGAAAGGGAAATTCTCAATTTACTGAATGAAACTCCTAATTTGACCAAAGCTAAAATATGAACATGCATATGCACCCACATCTAAGTTAAAAAGCCATTAGGCATTAAGAAAATTGTAATATTTCAAATGTTAGATGAATGTTGTCAGAAGTGTTGTGGCCTATGGAGAGTATTTTGAAAGTCAATAAATGTATTTGATATTAAAATTATGTTTTCATGTTTCTAACAGACCATTCACTGAACTTTTTTAAACACACCTCGTGAATATCACTTTGGCCCCTTACTGATCCTGACTCTTATTGCTGTATTTGACTAAACCTGAAACATCTACTCATCACATGGCAAGTACCGAAAAAAAAAGCAGCGATTGTAAAAAAGGAATAACCAGGCACCTTTTTTCGACTTTTTTAATACTACAAGTTGTCTGTTCACTCTTTTTGAGTCTTTTATCAGCATTTTTAAATTATTTGCTCTAAGCAATGCTTTTCAACTCACAATCCAGGAATAAAACATAGTGTCTTATTATAGCCCATTAAAATGAACTGTCAACCAAATTTATTCCAAAAAAAGTATGGTTGTATCGTTGCTCAGTATATTTTTTACTACTATTTGAAAAGTTCTAAGAAACATCATAAAACAAAAGCAGATGCTAAAGTTTTCAAAAAAAAAAAACAAATATTATGTCATGAGGCATTAAAGGAAACACACATAAATATTTGAGCAGTAAGTTATATATACCTCTCTTAACCCTTTCTGTCCCAAATTAAGTTAATGATTTTTTATATATGTTTTTGGTTTTTTTAGTTGAAAATACATCAAAAAACATATTTATCGAATAAAAAAATTTTGAAAATTTTGGGGTCTAAGACCCCCTACACCTTAGGGTCCTCAAGAAAACTGTTTCCCGTCGCTTTAAGCATTTTTAAAAAGGGTTGAGGGTGGGGGTTCAAAATGGTACTGGTGTTTTGTTTTTATGAAAAGGTGCTTAAAAGTTCTTAATTTTATTTAAAAAATTGAGTATTAACCTAGGATAATTATAGCTTATGCTAATTGAGCAGCACTTATTAATCTGAATAATAAAAAGGTTTCCATTACATTCAACATTTTAACGTAATTCATCAGTTTTAGCTTAAGATGGCTAAAGCATTTGTATTCATTAAGGGCCCTGCTCCACATCAGCGTAAAACGCGACCAAAACCGAAAATCCGGGTACTTTCTATAGGAACGCTATGTAATCCATTTTACGTTTCTGCTTTATTTTTCTGCTTTACGTCAATGTGGAGCAGGGCCCTAAATGTTTTTCCAACTTGATTGCAAACAATTCACCTAAATTGTCAACATTTTATTTTCAGTTAAAACCATATGTATCATATAGAACTGCTGATGTAGTGCAAGAAGAATTTACTCCGGAGCACTTGTTTTATGCAGTATATGCTAAGAAACTCAAGGAAGATTTTGAAAATGGAAAATTAGATGAAAATGGAAATCCCCTAGAGCCTTCAGAAGAAGAAAAACTGTCCGCAGAAGAAGCATGGAGGAAAGCCCGCTCAACAGGAAGTGATTACTTTGGTTAAAGATTTTCATAGTTTTTTATAATGTATTTAAAATATTTTTACCCGGAGAAGTGATACTGTTGAACAGTAATACATGTAGAACCCATTTTCTGCTAGTATGTTTCACAACACTCGTTAAATAAAAGCTTTATTTAAATTAGTGACTACATTATTACCATATACTCAAACTTTTCAAAAAAAAAAAAAAACGGTGTCCTGAGCATGATGTAATCACAAAATAGCTTTTCTCCTTTTTATGTACATGAAATAAATATTTTATGATTGGAATCCTCTCGTGTTAGTGTGCTTGTACCCATTAATGGGATAATTATCACCTTCCACCCTACAAATATAAATCTTCTAATTCATGAAATGCTGAAATATTAAAATGAAATAGGATAACTGAATGCTTTTTGATACATTTAAATGTGAAAGAACATCTCTTTAAAATTTAATGTTAGTCTAGAGAAGTTTTTTTTTTTTTCCCTTTTCTTTTGACATTTATTCATATAATTCATGATACATTTTGAAGAAAATTGACTCACTGCAATTCCAAAAAAAAAAAAAAAAAGTTTATGCTAAAATGCACTATTTTACATAGTATTTGGAAATCAGAGTTGTCCAAAACCTTACTTATCTCATTGCTTGTGAGAAAGGAACAGATCATTAAATTGATTTCATTTTATTTTTTAAATAATATCAAATATATAAAATATACCACAAAATTTAAAAAACTGTCCCAGAAGAGTCTTCCAGAAAGTTAAGAATTTCCCCTTATTGATGCCTATTGATCTGCTGAACAGATAAAAAGCTCCAGAAGCACAAAAGCAGAATTGTTTACTTCCACTAGAAGAAAAATTTAAAATTTTGAAATTTCTTCTACAAAAAAAATGCATTCAGCAATTTATAACATTTACATTTCAATGTTTTTTTCCTTCAAATATTCTTTTAATGTTCAGTATCCCACATGAAAACACTAACTTTGATAATGCAAGCTGCAAAATAATCTAATTTCCATGTGTACCAAGGTATTATCAGGGGTCTGTCCAGGATTTTTCACAGGGTTCGTTTTTTGTGAAAAATCAAATAATTTTGTGAAAATCAAACAATTTTGAAAAAAAAAAAAAGCAAAAAAAATTTTTTTTTTAATTTAATAAAAAATAAAAGTAAATTTTATTTATTTTCCTCTTAAAACAGCGTATCAAATATCAAAAATGCGAAAAATCCGATTCCTGTAGTGGATGCAAAGAGATTGCAGTTTTCAAAGTGCATCAAACGCATAAAAACGGCATATAAACGAGTTCATTTTGGTTAAAAAAAATTAAAACGGCATTTTAAAAGTCTATGATAAACATATTATTAATATATGTTGACACAATTGATTAAAAAATAAAATGAAATGATCCATGCAGTGTTTAACAATTAGACTCATAAAAGAACGGTTAATTTTGCTTTAAAAATTATAAAATAATGATCTGAACAAAAAATAAAGCGAATTTTCATTTATTTGCCACCTAATAAAGAGTAATTAGCTTGAAAAATAAGTAAAATTCGATTTTCATATCGGATGCTGAGAGGCATTTTTCAAAATGAAAACGTCAGAAGTATAAAAACGGTAAATAAAATAATTTATCAAAGTCAAATAATTTTTGAATTACATTTCATCAGGTTTATATGATGAATGTCTTTAATAATCACTGACATATTCGCCTAAAAAATTCGGCGGAAAAATACGAAAGTAAGGAGACATAGCAAAACAAACAATACTACCGGACTTCCAATATTAACAGACGAAAAGTACATAAATTATTCCTGAATATAACCAAAACACCGCCCTTGCAAGCATCAAATAAAGAATAATAATAATAATAATAATAATAATAATTTCCTGCCAAAATAAGGTCAAAAAGTCCCACCAAAAACGTCAGATGGCGATAATTTTTATCAGAAGCAAGCCTATTTTTTCTCCAACCCTAGCTATCTGTTTGCAGTTCTAAGTTCGTTTCGCAGATAATTGCAATTGTTGTTAATTCCTTTTTGTTTAAGTCAAGAGCTGGGAGAAAAATCCTTACTCTGCATTTCCAGAGAAATCTATAACAGCAACATCTCAGCAAGCCATTTTGATTTGCATATGATAAAACAAACAAGCAGAACTATTAAAGCAAAACAACTACCTTTTTTAAGTTGTTAATTTCTAAAAATGAAGCTGGAGCATAGCAGACAGGAAGTGTGCCGACTTTTTTTTCTGAAAAAGTGACGTATAAGCAATTTCCTTCTTTAACTTCAGAAAAGGCCCAAAAATTACACAGAAATATGCTATGAGTTATTTTAATATTAGATTTCCTTTTTCAATGGATAATGGGTGAAATGTCCGTTTTGTTTGATCAGCATTTTGTGAAGAGTCCGTTTTACTTGATCGTATTTTTGTGATGGGTCCGTTTTGCTTGATCGTATTTTTTGTGAAGGGTCCTTTAACGGACCCGAATTTCCTCTGGCCAGACCCCTGATTATATGCTATTTTTCTCAATAAAACCATGAATGTATACACAAGACAGAATTATATCAATAAAAGTAATTAGTGAAAATGATTAGGTTGAAATTTCAATGCCTTTTCATTTAATGTCTTTAATATGTACACAAGTGTGTATAAATGCATGAAACAAACTTTTTATAGAGAAAGAAAAACAACTTGTTTAAATTTTGCAATTTACATAAAAAGGGGGTGTGTGTTGGGAATACACACACAAATTTTTGTCAAAAAATTAGTTTAACGATTTATAAGAATTATTCCCAGCTCAAACTTAACTGCTGAATGGTAATTGAACTAAGTTGTAAAATTTTTGGTGTTTTTAACTTGGAAATCTATTGGCAATTAGAAATCAGAAAAACTTTTTAAATTGTGAAAGTTTTATGCATATTTCTAAGAAGGTAAAATAACCTAACTGCATATATTTTTAATATTGTGCTCTTTTTAAGTTTCGTGGGAAAATATAAATATTAAATAAAAAAACTATATTTTAATTGGTAAAAAATCAACTTTCCCAATACTTTTCTAGAAAAAGTAACTGGTTTCTTCCCCATAGCTTCAAAATTTTCAGTAATTTTACATCGGTAGCCACAATAGCAAAATGTTATATTAGAGAGGATAGTCACTTAAATAGTTATTTTTTTAAATGAGAACCCACCTCATAGTAGCAGTTTATCATTCTAGGGTACCACCAAACTTTAGAATCATGAAAACATGAAAGAACTCATTAATCAAATCTATACAACTTTTAAGTCTAAAAAACTCACTAATAAAGAAAAATCTTGTTAGTTTTTATCAAAAATTGGCAACAATCCAGAAAATAGATAGGAAAAAATACTCAAAATAAAAAAATGTATCATGATCTGTTTTTAAAAGAAAATTTGAATCGATTGAAAATTCAAAACTTACTAGTGGATAAAAGAAAGTAATTTTGCATCCTTGATAACAATCAGAACTTTATCATCTTCTTAACAAACATATTTTGTTAACTCTTGTGTAGTAAGTGGAGTCAAGACCCGCTTTTCTTTTTTTTTCAGAAAAATCAGCACAACTTGCGTCTTCATCAACTTAACTTTTCAGCAAAAATCTTTTAACTAGTTTATTTAATGTATCGTTACTTTTTGAAAAACAAATCAGAGACTTCAAGAACTAAACATACATTTTAGCATTTTTTCAAGATTTTTCAAAAGCGTACAAACCATATCTACTTACACAAAAGTTTCTTTAATTTTCCATTTTACAGTTTCAGCAACTATAGTTATATAGCATAAACTACTAAAAATTGATTGGGGGAATGAGTTTTTTAAAGGTTTAGTTACTATTATTTACTCATTCATTTACCATGATCATTGTGTATGACACTGCGGCAGAAAACAACATCAAAACATTTGAACTTAATTTCTAGCACTTAAAAAGTCTTGAGCAGATTTGAAATTATCCTGTGTTCATGCACAGTAGTACAACTGATTATTGATTCAAAATAGAATGAGGAACAAATTCTACTTGCAGTACTTGTGATTTAAAACTGTAAGCAAAGTGGAAACTGATAACTAGTTGGCATGTTTGTATAGCTTCTTTTTATGCTAGAATCAGATACCTTTTTGATTCTAGCATAAAAAGAAAGCTGTTGCAACTTTCAAATCAAAGAGCAAATAATACACTAGAACACTTTTAAAAAATGTTCATTTTTTACAACACAATCAAAAGAATGAAGCTGAAAACTAAGTTAATAGAAGCATCATAGTATATATTGCAGTATAGTATATAAGTTCCAGTGATAATTAGTTTGTTTGTTTTTTTGTTTCAAAACTTAAAAGAGCCTTTTAAGAAATGTATTTATGCTGACTCATTTACATTTGAAGTAGTTCATCTGTGAGAAATGAATGACATTATTGAACATTATCAATATTATAAGTCTATAAACTTCCTTTTTCTCTTTGGAGCCTGGTTGCATAAGTCCTAGATACTAAACCAAATGAGTCCATATATCTGTCCATGCACATAGAAAGGCATTTCTAAACAAAGAAGGAAAAAACAAAAATAAGCTTAGGTTTTTACATCACAGCCAAAGTTTTGAGCATTAAAATTTCTTTTAATTAAAGTTATGATTTTGAGAAGCATATACATTAATTGGTAAGTTTGTTTTAATGTCATAACCATGATGTATTTCCTATTATTTTATTGAAATGAAAACCATTTTTTATTACATAAAATAAAAAACATGAAATTTCCAATCTTTTTCAATTTTAATAACTGAACTAATGAATAAAATACAAAAGCAGAAACTTTTAAACTTTGAAGTATAGCTGAAAACTGGGAAAATTGGTTAGTAGCCAGTGGCCAGTGGACTCAATTATATTAGTCTCCACTTTTTAAAGTTAGTCGCCACTTTTTAAAACTGCAACTAACGAAGCATGTTAATACGTTTTACGTTTTATATGTTTTTAAATGGGGTCCAGAAGCGTTCAATACATATTGATGCAAACCAACAAGTTGTATATTTATTTGTATGTTTCCTTTATACAGTCCCTTTAAAATCGTATAAACGGTGCTTCACTTTATGTTTCAAAGTTTTATGAATAACGAAAAAAAGTATCAGAATATCGCTCAAGTAAGAAAGGTGATACAACTCAAAAGCACAAAATTTTACAGAAGAGACAGAAAAGAATTTAAACTTTAAGTACAGCCTAAAACAAGGAAAAGTTCAGTTTTAGAGCATTAGTAACTGATTTTGCAAACCATAGGGACCCTTATGATTTTTTTTTTTTGTTAACAACATCTCAAACTTTTATATATTTCTACATGAACCGCAAAATTTACCCATTTGCTCAGTCATAAATAAGATCAAGTCAAAAGTAATTAACCAGTTTCATACTCTATTCATAATACTTAACTAACATTTTATATAGAACAAAAATGCAAACCGTATATACTCGCGTATAAGTAGAAAAATTTAGTCCAAAAAATGAAGTTGAAAGTTAGAGGGTCGACTTATACGCGGGGCAGAATTTCCGAAAACTTTTGGAAAAAAAAACTCAAAAACGAGGAGATTTTTCAGATTCAGTCCAACTATTTTAAACAGACGCTAAAAAAGTAAATACTCATACATTCTACTGTATTTTTGCATGATTTGATTGTGAAATAAAGAATAAATATTTACAATAAACGACCGACATCGTGAAAAGTGCGGGAATTGCGAATTCGCGAATTTTCCGATTGATGGTGTTTATTCTTTTGAAACAGAATGTAATACGGTTACATCGCAAAATTTATTGATAATAATAATGCAAAATAAAAGCAACAAATAGCAAAATCGTCGCTGCAAAATCGAACCCTTACAAAAACCGCGATCGTAAAATCGAACACTTTACAAAAATCGTGATCGCAAAAATAACTCTTTTTGTAAAAAAGAATAACAATCGGGTTATTTTCAACACAAGAAAGCTCACTGCATTCCATTTTCCTCCTTTTCAAAACGCTTATTATATTTAACAATCGCGGTAAAACGTTCCCAGATCGGTCCCGTTTTACAAAAATCGAGATCGCAAAAATGAACCCTTTTGGTGAAAAGGAATGACGATCGTGCTGTTTTTAACACAAGAATGTTCCAGTGCATTTCAATTTCCTTCTTTTCAAAACTTTTATATTTATAAATCGCGGCAAAAGGTTCCCGATCATTTCAGAAAGTGCGGTCTCGACTTATACGCGGGTTTTCGATTTTTTCCCGATTTTCCTTAAAAAAGTAGGGGGGTCGACTTATACGCGAGATCGACCTATACGCGAGTATATACGGTAGTTATACGTATCTTCTCTATATATATTTGCTGATTTTCTGACTAAAAAAATGTATTTTATAATAATGAGTTTTAGTTAACAACTGGAAATATTTAAAAATAAAGTAATAAATAATGCTAAAAACAAGAAACCAGAGTTAAATTGTTTAAACACATCATGTACTTGATTAAAATAGTATGATAAGTTTCAATTATTTATATATGCTCTGAAAAAGAAAAAGGTTTTTAAATTTGTATTGAGATTTAATTGATCTTATTAAAACTGTTTAAAAATATATAACATTTTAACGAAAAACGATGTTATTTTAAGTGACTCCTCTTCTTCAATTTTGCGCTTTCCCCCACGTGATCGCTGAGCAGCCATTCCAAAGCAGGTGCCACGTGCAGGGTTCATAGTTCAAAGTGCAAATGACGAATGGCGGTTCCTGTTGTGACTCAATTTCTCCCTATAGCGATAGGGAGAAGAGGTGGGGAAAGAAATACATGGAAGTAGCGCGGAACAGGAGGTGGGAAATGTGGTTCGATTGGGAATGTTTAGAGTGACTGAGCAAGAGTGGCGACCAAGGGTGCCGATCGATGCCACATTTTTTAATCGCCACTTTTGCAACTTTAATCACCACGTGGCGAGTGGCGACTGCTAATTTTCAGCTATACTTTGAAGTACAACCAGGGTTTCTCGGATCTTTCCCATTTATAGTAAATACCACAGCAAAAAACGCTATTTACCATCCTATGAGATATTCACCCAAAAAATACAAGGTGTGATTGCAATGGTAAAATCAACTGAATGTAATGTGATAGAAGTAATAAAATATATATTCAAGTCATCTTATTAACCACCATTAGAAACTGAATTCTACATAAGAGACAATTTTTAGAAAAACATTCAAGATGCACTTTTAACTAAAGGACAATTCATACTTATCAATTTAAAATGACTATTTTTACTTTGGATTATTTTAACATCAGGAAACAAAATACTAATATTGCTGCTGATTCTAAGCTAGCTTAATCTGTTTCCAGTTTTGCTAAATGTGCTTCAAAAAATGCACAGCATTCTTGAGGGTTTATTTATTACTTAAAGAACAGTCACCTACTAGCCATTTTATACTTAAATGTTTCTACATTAAATTTAGTGCTGCAGTTGGCGAAAAATATTTGGGGGCAATGCATTTTTTCTATGGGTATATGTAAACTACCCGTACAATAAACAAAAATGTATCTTGGTTGATACATTTTTGTTAGACCAAAAAAAGTCAGTTTAGATTACTTGTGCTTGCTTTATTTCAAACTTTTTTTTTTTTTTTGAGTGAATTAAAACCAAATTACTTTAAATTTGCATTATTTCTACAATAATGAACCAAATGTTTTGGGGAGAAATGTTTTCCCGCCCACCACTATAGCACTGAGTAAAACTATATTTTCTTATATCTCCAGACTGAAATTGAAATGTATATTTAAGACTGTGGATTTCTGCTTTTTAAACTTGCAGATATGAGCTCAAGCAGGGCCGTATTTAAGGGGTGGGTTTTTAGGGTTCAAACCCCTCCGAAATTTTACAAAACTGTTCACAAAAGTTATTTTCATTAGAATTATTTTTGTTCAAAATTTCTTTCCGTTTATTATATATATAAAATTAATTTGAAAAAGGAAATTATTGAATTTTTGAATCAACTCTGCTTTATTTACATTATTTGTTTCTGTTGAAGTTATTACAAGCAGCATCATATCCTACTATGCCATGTTTTCCTTCAGATTTTGAGTATTTGACCCTAAGAAAAATATCAAAATTCTTTAAATTTGGAAGTGCCAAACGCTATATTTAACGCATTTCATGGGGGATAAAAACATAAGAATTTAACAAGTATTATTTCGAATGAGCATACATGAGTACAAGTGTCTATTCTTTTAAGTACTTAAATAGACATCGAATTCTGAACAGGGGTAAAGTTATGTAGACAGATTTTTCTTCTTATTTAGTAGTCATCTTTTAGTACATTTGCTCATGTTAATAGCGTTAAAGCAGCACCCCCTCATTTAAGTAACCTATTGCAACAAAAATGAAAAGAATATATAAAATCAAATTTGATTGATCATATATATTTCACGAGAAATATGTTTGGTAAAACCCTCCCCGAAATAAATATCGGGTTACGGCCCTGAGCTCAAGCACAAATTAACAAATCTATAAAAAAAAGATGGGAAGACGCTCAAGGAAAAAATTAAAAGTAGTGGGATACCGTAGACGCACCTCCTTCCTGACCACACTGATCAGCTTCCTACCCTTATGTAAATAAAATAATCTGAAAAACTAAACATTTTATGCACTTTTGCATTACTTTGCTAATTTGCATGAAAGAGTCCACAAAAACAAGCAGAGTCAAAAAAACCAAATGGCCACAATTTCTTTTGGTTCGGAAATACGAAACTATAAACGTGCTCCTTTTATTGATAGTTATATTTCTTAACCGATAAAAGAACAGCTACTGATTCATCTCATCTCTATTTGTTTAGGTCCACATTAAAATGCTACTCCGCCTTTTTTTTCTTTTACATCTAGAGTTTTGCACTGACCCTAAAAGTTATCAAAAATAAAAATACTTACTTGCTCAGAATTATCCAAAGATGACCCTGGCTTTGTGATACACTTCTTAAAACATTTCTCTGTGATTTTCTAAAGGAAAAATAAGTGATATTAGATATACTAGCTTCTACATAAGCAATACTGGAGATAAAGCAGAGAAATTTTGCAACATTAAAACATAAATATTATAAGAATTAGTAGTTTTTTCTTTTCTTTTCTTTCCTTTTCTACTGCAACAATTCTGTTAGTAGGTGCCATTAACATAAATATTACAGTACTACTGAAGTGAAAAATAAATATAATGTACATTAAAATTAAATATTGAAATGTACTTATAAATTTCAAAATTAAGTTTTTCTCTGGTACCTATCTAATTAGTAGATCAAGTATTTTCTTCAAGTTTATTGCAATAAATTTTCAGTTAAAACATTGCAAGTGACCATGAAATGAAGAATGAAGAGCACTAAATTTAAAATTAGAAATATGCTTTTAATAAGATTGATGAATTCACCACACTTAAATTTTAAATTAATTGCTTTTTTTTTTTACATGCTCAACACAAAAACGTTGATCCTTATTACTTAATACTTGACTTTGAATGTTTCACTTTTTAACTCGGTGAAAACTGAAAAAAAAAACATTTATATCCCCATCATGTTTGCTCGCTCTTTTTTTTAATTTTACATTTTAATGAAAATTTTAGTGATAATTTATGGCTTGATATATTTCTTTAAGTTTTGCTTTACACATTAATGGAGCATTTAAAATTCATTACCTGAACTATCTCAATGGATTTTTCAATTATTCAATAGCTTGTTTTTAATTCAATCGATTATTTTACTTGTAATTGCTTAATCTAATTGGTTGGTAGATTATCTTTCGATGAAAGATTTAGTCTAGTTTCAAGACTTGTTTCATTTAAAAATCCACTAAAAACACAAAATATATGGAATTGGTAAATAAATATATACAATGTAATTTGGACCAACCATAGTGATAATAGCAAAAAAATAATTTGAAAGATAAAAAATGTGTCATGACATATCTATAATGGAAAAGTACCAAAATTTTAAGAACAAAGTAAACCAAAACAGAAAGACAAACAAAAATGTGTAATGAAGCAATATGTTCAAAAAAAAAAATAGGATTATTACTTTTTATTATAACGCTAAAATGACTGAATAACAACTGAGTTTATAAGAGAGCAGAAGAGTAATATCTCACCACCCGCACACTAAATGTAAAACTTATTTCTCTTTCAAAAAATACTACTGTTTGACTGTACAGTGTATGGCTATCACAAATTTATAATGTTGAGAACTTTTCTAAAAAGCAATTTTCACAATAAAATTAACCTTATGATTAGCTTTTCAAAAGATATATTTTTAGGAAAACAAGCTATTATTTCAAACACAAAAATATTTAGAATTTCAGGTATTTTCGTTATGATAGTTTCAGTTTTAAATAAACTACGGGATAATTAATCATTATTGCACTTTGTGATTGTCCTATTAGTATACATTTTGGGATTTTTTCTAGCAGTACCTTTCAAAAAACTCATGTTTTTCTTTTCAAATTGCCAACTGATGTTGAAGCCTTAGCCCTTTAAGCGGTTTGACCCGTACGGTGTACGTGCTACCCGAAATTAGCCTCATCTGGTTTGCGCGTACGGCGTACAGGCATCGATATTTTCAGATTTCCTTTTCTGGTTTTCCCGAACTGTTCGGAAAATTGTAAACCTCAAAATTCACAGTAAGTGTGAGAGAAATTTTTGCATAATTTGTAAACCATTCATTATTGCATGCAGAATGTACTTGAAAAAAGCAAATATTTCGGGATTTTGTGACCAAAATTGTAAAATAAAAAATATTGTAAAAGCATTGAAAACGAAAAAAAAAATTTAAAAATTCTTTATATTCTTATTCTGTTAAGTATGGTACTTAAATATATGCAATAAAAAAATATGAATTTTTTGGAAGCATTTCTGGTAAAATAATTGACAGCTTAAAGGGTTAAAGGGGACCTTTTTTAAGTAGTTACATTGAGCTGCTTAGATTGAAGCTAAAAAAATTACTTTTTCTGATAAGAAGCAAGACTCTAAATATCTGCAGGAACTAGTTTGATTGGTAATTACAACAGAATCTAGTTAATTTGAACACGCTCAAAACAAATTACTGCCAAGACGAACTACATTTGCGATCCTCGTTCTAATGTTGTTTCATTTTCTTTGGACAAGACAAATTCATTTTACTTGTCCCTTTGAGTTTGTTTTAAAGATGTTCAATCATATTAAACACTAAAAATATGTGTGTGCAATGGAAAATACATTTTATATCAAAAACTATTGCAACTCTTTTAATTGTAATGTTTTCACTTTTCTCCACACATTTTATTTGTAAAATTAAGTAAACTATAAATAAAACAAAAGATGCACTGAAAAGTCAGCAAAAATGTGCACCCACTCTGCAATCAGAGGTAGTTATTTAAAAGATCAACTGAAGAATGAAACTGATTAATAATATCACTTTCAAAGATATAAGTACACAGAACTTTTACGGAATTCCTTTTGCAGAACATAAATGTCACATTTCTAAAAATGATAGATCTTCCTATCATAAAATGAATACAAATGACAAAGTCGGGACATATTATGTTCCTATATACTTTGAGTGGATCGGTTATAACATCCTCCTAATAATCCTCTCTGTATTCTCATGTAAGGCATTTCTAACTCTTTTCAATCCAAAAGTGATAACCCATTTCATTTTCTATGACTGCCGATAGAACTATATTCCACATAAAACACAACTTTTTCCTTAATAGTGCATTGTTGTGTGCTTTACTTCATATTTTAAGATTAGTTCATTTATGATTATAAAACGTGAATTGCTTGAATTAACATGACTTCTCTGAAATTTGGAGATTCAGAATGAAGTAGAACCCAAAGTTTTTTTTTTAGTTACTTTTGAATCTATCATTTTATAAGCATTATATAACAAATATAAATTAAAAATCAAGCATTCATTAGGCTTATAATCTGGGGCTGATAAGTTATAATATGGTAATTAACAACCTGAAAACAATTAAAACTAATATTAATTCTTATTTCACAACTAAAAAGCAACAAGACTTTTTTCAAATCCAGCAAAAATTAAATACATAAATATCCTCATGTTACTTGTATTAATTCTTGAGCAAGCATAACAGCAACTTGCTGTTTAACTTGGTCCATTAGTTCTTCTTTTTGAACTCCAGAGAGTTTGCCACCCGTTAAAGAATCCATGTTTACAATAAGATTAATATTTATTATATTTCAACCTTTATTGAAAATTTCCGTCCTTATGGAATAAGGATCGTTCAATACAGAAGTAATTCATGTCGAAAAAATAAGGTAACCTGTGGGCTGTGCAATCTTAGTTGGTTATATCGCCAAGTTTTGCCTTTGGTTGGCCGTTGGCACGCTTTCTGCAATCTTTAGTTGAACTGATCGTTGATAATGATGCTGATATAGCAACTCCATAGCTCTTCTCTAAACCAATCAAACTCTGGGAATCCTGTAGATTAATCCTGCTATGAGTGTTGCGCTTGCGGTGTCGGTACAGTTATTATCACAGTGATAGAAGAAAGGAGTAAAATAAGAGAACTTGAAATTTCCAAGTAAAATACAAAATTGCTGCCCCAATGAACTACTTTAATTTTTTTATCACCTAAAATTCTTATTTAAAATAAGTTTACGAATTTTAATTAATGTTCTAATTTGTTTCCCAATTACTATATTCTGACAAATTGATGGCAATGAAAATTTTGTACTATGATTTGAAAATGTAAACACTCCACTTTTTGCTTTGCGACTCTGAAGTATTACAGAGTATTTGGACTTTTAAAGGTCTTGTAGAAAGATTTTTTAATTTTTGTGTGCCATATTTAAATGCCGATATTAATTAAATACTTCATTAAAGTCAGAAAATTGACAAAATATGTTAGATGTCTTTATATCCTGTGATATTCAGGGTATATAAAGTTTTAGTTAATAAAGTGCTTTTTGTTTAAAAATCTGTACAAAAATCACACATGTTTTACAAGTAGTGTATTCTTTGAACTTCATAGCGTAATGTCATTTTCTGAACAATATATTTAGGATTTTGCTTTAAAATGGTAAGTTGTTTGAAAATCACCTTCTTTCGTAATTTTTCTCTTTAATAGTTAGTGTTAAAAGTTTTATGATTTATTATACTTGAAGAGATAGTTTAAAGGTTATAGGAAGGGTTTTCTAAAATTGCTCTTCAGAACCCCAAGGTTCCATGGAATTCACTCCAGAGTTCAGCAAAACTTACACTCTTCTTTTAATTCAGTTCATAGAAAGGATGAAGATCAAATAAATTCCAAAGCAAAAGAAAAAAAAATAGGGGGAACTCTCTCCTGGGAACTGGGACAGTACTTAGAAAATTCCCAACACAACCAGGGAGTGAGCATTTCAAACTCCTTTCAGTGACATCCTTTTAGAAACAAATACAAAAAGGAATTCCTAAAAGACCTTCAAGACCTATAATTGTAATTTTTTAAGAAAAAAATTAATCCCATTCTGCTGTGGTTTAACTTTCAAGAACTTTGAGGGAAAATAGGTGGTCTTTCTAGGTACGCTGTGTTTGGAAGATTGGGCCCATTTCACGCATTTTGCGTCTTTTCCGCTCTACAACGCCTCAATTGGGACCCCGGAACCCATTTATTGTCAATGTTCGACCTTTGACTATGCATACTATATAAAAAAAAACATATTTTTACTCATAATTCGAGTAGAAACTTAAATTAGTGCAATTATTAAAATTCTGGCGCAGTTTAAAAGATGAATATTTTCAATCATCATGAAATGCAGTGTTGATACTTTTTGATTTGCAATTGCATATATATCAATGTAATGAGGTTCTCAGCTTATGTATCACCCAAAAATAAATACTGCAGTAGGGTTGATGCTACACCTGACATGGAAATTTAACTTGCGTCTATTCCATAAAGCCTGATATTAAGTATATATCTGCCATAATAAAATAATTATTAATCTTTTCAGTAAAATTTTGTTTAAATCAGTTGTTTTAAGCTGTTTTAAGAAATTATCAGTAAGAGAATAAATTAAAAATAACTTTCATTTTTTCATTGGGAGTAAGACATTTTCTGAGTTTGTATTCAAACCATACTATGAAATACAGAAGAAATATGAGGGGTTCCATGAAAAAAGTAGGGTACTTATGTATAAACTTTACCGTAGCTACAGATTTGTCGGTTAGAACAGATTTTATGGTTTATTTAGCGTAATTTCGATGCTTAATTTTCGGATGCACAGGCAATTATCTAAAACTGCTAGAAAAAACGCCAAATCTGTAACTGCGATCTAGTTAATGCATTAGTATCAGAAGTAGACATCAGAAATTCTAATCAAAGAAATTAAGAACCTTTTTTATTATAGAACATCAATGCTCACCCAATCACAAATATTTACACTGACTTGAATGTATTTCATAAGATATGAGACCAAATTTGTTATTGACACTGTTAGTATGCAATAATGTCAGTTCATCAGTCAACATTGTGAATTCATCACATTTGACTAGGTTAGCAAGCAGAAAGCATAATGATTAATTTATATATTTTCAAAAATGGGCCTAACTTCTTCGCACATATAAAAGTTTCTATTGATGGCTGCCAGTGCTGGATCTAGAAAGGAGAAAGCATGGGCGCTGAACACGTAAGGCAAATTCATGCTATTTCTGTATGGTTTTTTCGTTCAACATTAATATGAAATCTTGAAGTCTTGCTTCAAGGTTTGTTTTATTTAAAAATCTGTTTAAAAGACAAAATAAAAGTGATATTAGCAAATAAGTAACTATATGTAACTTTCACCAAACATAGTGAAAATGAAAAATGATTACCATCTTTAAAATACACTGTTGCACTTCAATGAAAAATATGTTTACAACAATTGATTTCTTATACCTAAAATATTATGTCTCCCCTGTAATACTGCTATCAATTTTTTGATTGTCATTGCTAAAGTCATGGGCGGCTCGTACAGAGTGGCAACTGCCCTCTCACTTCCAAAAATAAAGGGGTCTTGCCCCCTTATTTTTCACTGTTAAAAAGTACTGATTGAGTGAAAAATGATTTTTTACTGAGTGGATTGATTTATTTCACCAAAACATAAGCTAAAATTTCCATACACATGCTAATAATTCCAACTTTTTTCATGTTGTTTCATAAGAATGAAACTTTGAATCGTAAAGGGGAAATCTATGTTTGCCTTCCTGGTTGATTTTCAAGGCCATATTCCGCATTTTTAGAGGTCATTTAATCAGCAATGGAAAAAAGATAATGTAACCAAATTTTACAACAAAAAAAAACCTTTAGAAGTGCTGCCTTCTACTCCCCCCCCCCCCCACACACACACACACATTTCTCTTGACCCTCCACTTTTTTGGTACAGCAGCCGCCTATGGCTAAAGTTGATTCATAACTCTTTTTCTCCCCGTTTCTCTTTTTTGTAGAGCAACATTCAATATATTTTACTAATTAAGTTTTTTTTAAAATTATTATTATTATTATAGCATATGAGAATCAGTGTTTGTTATTCTTTTAATGTACGGATATCCTTTTGCAATCAGCTAACTAATCTTTTTTATTTTTAAGTCAGTTACTTTGCATACAGATGTCGGTGACATGAAAGTAGAACTTTTTTGTGAACAGTGTCCTAAAGCTTGTGAAGTAAGTTTTTTACCATAGTATATAATTTATAACTTTATAGTGTACTAAAATGAATTTTTAATCTTTTGAAGCATGTTTGCTGGAATGGCTGCAGAGTTTCCAGAATTTTATTTATTTATTTTTAAGAAAGAGAAAGATTCTTCCAATTTCCCAAATTTTGCAAAGTACATCCAGCTCCATGTGTATACCCTATTTCAAAATTTTACCTATGTATCAATCTGTCATTCTAAATATTCCCAGCAAAATACAAAGAATATCTACTCAATGCAGATCATGTCAAAAAGAATGCATACCTATGCACACTATAATCAGGGGCACCCTGATGGGAAGTCATTGTGATCTCACAAAATTTTCCTTATTCCACAAATTTTATCTCACATTTCCATAAATTTTGAGACAGCCTTGAAAAATTTTATTTTATTTTTCTCTTTCTTTAACATACTATAATGATGCTATCTGAAAGTGCTAAGAAGTATAAAGTATCTCTTAAAAGATTAGAGGAACTTCAAGACTAACACAACTCTTTAAGAGTAATGGATCTCTTAAGTAATGGATTAACAAATTATGTACCAAATATCATAAATGAACTAAACTAAAAACTTATTTACAAATCTTTTGCTTCACATTTGTCTCTTTGGTTTTCATTTTAATTCTCAGTTGTTATTTATAGAACACCATCCTATAAAGGTAGAATCAACATTTTTTCCTAATTCAAACTTATTTTTTGTGAAATTTTTTGGTGCTTTAATCAAGTTTAATTAATCTGCATACCAAGCATATATATTTTTATTCAAATATGTTTATTTAATTAATGCATAATGTAAAACTTAACATGGTGTAGCAATTTTGGATTATTTAAATAATAACTGATAAGGTCGATAAATTTCTGAAACCTGGTAAATAAACTGTGACTTTTATAATGAATTAATCAAAAACAAAAATTGCAAATTTATTGCAAGATATGTTTTGGAAATACAAGCAAGAATTTCAACACTAGCCATTAGTCACTTAAGAAGATTTTGCTTTAAAAGCTAGATTTTTTTGTTTGATAAAAGAGTTTCCTGTTACCCTAAAATAGTTGTATTTAATAATTTATCAATGTTATTCCAAGTTTAATTTGATCATTTATTTTACATATGAATGTTCACAAAATTCAAATATTTCAATTTCACATGTGAATTTTCTATTTGTATCACTTCTTAGTTAAAAGAAAAATATTCAAATTGTGTTCTATTTTTAAATGTTCTTAAAGTATTTATTTTTCATTTTTTACTGTTTTTGTATTTTTCAGAATTTTTTGGCGCTGTGTGCAAGTGATTATTATAATGGATGCTTGTTTCATAGAAATATCAAGGGATTTATTGTCCAAACTGGTGACCCAACTGGTTAGTAATAATCACCATCACTGTTATATATCTGTAAGAGTAAACTTTTGTTACATTCTGAATATTATAGCATGCATATTTATTTGTAGTAGAAGTCTTTTTTAACTAATTATATAAAACTATAAATAAGCATCTTAAAATGAACAGAATGCAACATTTGCTTGTAACATGTGATAACTCTTTAATGTCATAAAGATTTATTGTAGCTAACTCTGTTATTTATTGTGTTACTGGCAACAATATTGGGTGTACAGCTGGGGAACAAAGAAATTAAGAATCCTGTGTAGTGTTGAAAACGAAACCTTTTAAGTATTTTCAGAAACACAAGATGTTAACATCCTATTTTATTATTTGTACTGTATTTTTTTGTAACATCCTTAGTTTCCAAATGACTTCAGTGTACTCATTTCTGTCTGTTCCATGCATGAATGCTTGTTAAATGTTGCTTCCAAAAGATACTTCTAAAGATAAAGCTAATTTGACTTGGAGAATATTTTAATGCTGATTTTCCAAAGATTTTTTTTTTATTGATATCTATATAAGTAGTTAAGGTTTTATGAACATTATTAGCAAAAATTCGGCCTTTTAATGTGTTCAAATCTATAAAATTCAGCTTATAAAAAACAAATTTACGCATGTTTTCTTTAGTGTTCATTGAGAACAAATCATCTCTTTAGATTATCGAAGTTGATGGCTCAGCAAAGTTTGACTTATTGAAGTGCTACTAGTATGAGCATGAGTTTGTAAATTTAAGTGTAAAACCATCTTCATGTGTCCCTCCTCAACCACATCTACTGCACCACTAGATTCACTGTGTTATTCATCTGCAGGATTTTAAATTATTATTTTGTTTTCTTTATAGGTACTGGTAAAAAAGGCACTAGTATTTGGGGTAAAAAATTTGAAGATGAATTGAAAGATGAAATTAAGGTAAGTTTATATTATCTTAGTGTATACTGACTTTCGCTTATCAGGATAGGGATCAATATATTCAAAATACCTATCCACTCCGTTTTCTGTAAATTTGTTTACATTTATTTGAGAAAAGTTCATATGAAAGTTGTGTTCTTTCATCATACAAAACCTTGAGACACTATTCATTACTTACAGAACTAATGTTCTGGTAGGCTCCAGAGGGAAATATGGATGAGCTCCGCTACTTACTGTTGAGTCTAAAAGTTTGCGACGAAAGAGGAAGTGCAGCAGAGTGGCTGTGAGTTCCCATGGAAATTAAGCCCTGGATACTATGAGGAGGGAATTTGCATGGGAGCTCACAGGAGCTCAGCTCCTGCATTTAGACGGGAAACAGTAGAGCTCATCAATATTGGGATCAGGAGCCTAGCAGTACATCACTTCGGTATTCCTACTCTGATTAATAGTTTTTGTCTTGCCACACAATACTTCTCGTACTTTCCCTACAGAAAAACTCACATGTAACGTAACATGCCACACAATTGACAGCTTCTTTCTATAACATAAAGTTACACATTCAATAGTTTTCTCTCTCAGTTAAAACAGAGTGATGAGGGATGCCATTATTAACCATAACTGCCGTCATTCCTTGCTCAGTATCATCAGAGAAAAGATGAATCACTTTCGGTATACTTTTCTTGCATGGAATATGTTTTACATTAATGCTTGACATAACACCAAACAAGTTTGAAAATTAATCTATATACACCACTTGCATTTTTCATTGTATAGCTAGCCACCTTCTTAATGAATTACTGTCCACTCTAAGATCAAATCAAATGTTCCAATACTGAAAAGATCACAAGAGCTTTCCAGGATACAGAGCTTAATTTCCATATGATCTCAGCACCTGTACTTCCTTCATCCCTCCTCTTAAGATGTATTTTATGTTTTTTTTTTCTTTCTCCCCCCCCCCTTTTTTATGTGTAAATATGTGTTCTGTAAAATATAGAGCTCTCTAATTTCATTTATTAGAAATGAAACATTGTCTGTAGTAATCTAGTAATTATCTTTTGAGTTGACACAGAGATATTACTAATTGATAATATTTAAATTTAATACATTTTGTGTAACATTTACATTACTTAAAAATTTTGTTGAACATAATGTTAATAAAAAAAAGACTGTTGAAGATACAACTTACCTGTGTAAAGTTTGTACAATTCTTTATATATATATATATATATATATATCACATTTTCTAAACATACATCAAATACATCTAAAAATTTTAATTCCAGCATAATGCAAGAGGTATGGTATCTATGGCTAGCAATGGGCCAAACACTAATGGATCCCAATTTTTTATCACCTTTGCCAAGCAACCTCATTTAGATATGAAATATACTCTCTTTGGGAAGTAAGTTCCTTTTTACACAAGATAGTTCATATGAAAATAAGTGTTTATCTGTTCTGCTTATTCCTATTTTATATGTATCAGTTTTTTCATTGGTTCATTTTCATAGATGCGATAAAACTTTCTCCGTGGCAGATTTTGAAAGTTCAGAATATGTTTTTAGTGCAACTTTTCAAGTGCAAAACTAGTTAACATCGAAATCACCCTGTGACAAGATGCAGTTTTAAAAAAAAAACTAAATTGACAAATTAAGTTTTTAAAAATATATGTTACGCTGACTTTTTAATGTAAAATAAGGACATAGTTGTAAAGTCATAATTCAATTGGTGAGCCTATTATTATTAAACATCAATAAAATAATTTTTATATTGATTTTTGTCCCTTTTCAGCTTTCAGATATGTTTACTCAATTTGCTTATCTGTGGCTACTACACAGTCTATACTGTAGATATTATCGTAAGTTTATTGCTGCATTTAAAAAATATATAAAACAAAAAAAAATCAGTGTAAAAGAGCAAATCCTTCCTAAAACTAAAATTAAATACTGCTCAATATACATTTTATTCTATCTTTATTCACTTTTCAGTTTTTCTTCTGTATTATATCACATACTCTGGAAATTCCCTATGCAAATAGACTGAATTTTAGCTTCTTTGATCTTATTTACAGCACTATTTGGCTTTGGTTATACAATTTTATCAACCTCAAACTTTTTTGAAAATGATCTTTAGATTAGTTGCATTCATATATTTAAGAAGTTCTAATGAAAATGTTTCTTCTTTCAGAAGTTTCTTTTCTTAACCACACTCCCTCTTATTTTGCTGCATTTTTATTTGAAAAAGACGGAATTTATTTATAGCACAAATCCTGCATGTTTTCATCTTGAATCATACTTTGTAATTTAAAAAAACAGGTTCGTCATTATGACTTCTAAAACATTTTGTTGCTTTCATTCTTGCAATAGGCAAAAATATTTTACTACCATAAAGAAATAGCAGTGTGGGCCCTGATTTTAATGAGTGAGCTTGCTGCTATATGTTGTTTTCACTGCTTTGCACAGATGAAATGAAGAAAATAATGGCTCCCAAACTAATACTGGGCATCATAAAATAGGATTCATTGCAACCAATATACTGCCGACCCCGCTTAAACTATAGTAACTTGGATTTGACAGTATTTACTGTTGGTTCCAAGAAATATTATTTGATTGAGTGGTTTATTTGTTTAAGTGGGGATAGTTAACATTGCATCTATGGCATGGGGAATGTTCTGTTCCAGGATGTTTTATTCATATAAGCGGTTTATTCGTTTATCTGTTACCCGATTAAGCGGGGCCGACAGTACTTCATAAAGCAGCGCAAAAGAATGTCTCTCAAGTTGATAAATTGAGTTAATGAATGCAATTTTACATTAACTAGATCAAAAAAGATTTCTGAAGCCTACCACATGCTAGGCCAATTAGTGGGTCACTTACATTTTGCGTCACAAATTGAATTTAGAGAATCCCTTCATAGGTTTGTCTTGAATACAAATCCTTTGCCTTGTTTAGAATTATTTGCATGTATGGAAATATATATAAGTATATATATATATGTGTGTAGATATATATATATATATATATATATATATATATATATATATATATATATATATATATATATATATATATATATATATATATATATATATATATATATACTGTCGAACCTCATAACTCGAACCTTGATAGCTCGAATTTTTCAATATCTCAAAGAATTTTTCTTTCCCTTCATGCATTCTATATTGACAATGCTAAAATTACCTTATTAAGTCGAAATTTCCAGTCTTAAACCCTTGATAACTCGAAATATTTTATTTTCACTCAGATTCCATTTTCTCTTTCCTTGTCCCAAAATGTGTGTAACCATGCATGTTTTGTTTCTATTCTATTTTATGGGCAACCAATTCAGATGTCACTTCCTTACCGATTAGAATGCCTTAAAGAAAGCTGTGTACATGAAGAATGAAGAGCATGCCACTGTATGTGCCAAAAATGATGAAATTGAAAGGATTATGTTAAGGAGAGATAGAGGACGGCTTTCTTAACTGATAAATATCAATGAAATGGAATTTTGAAACTTTCTAGAAGTTGATGAAGAAGTTGCAGTGGAGCATCAGGGAGGGGGAAGAACACGAAATTCTGTGTCAAATTACTGCTGCAATCTAGTTTCTAAAGAGGATGAAGAAGAGATCTGCAAAACTTACGAAAAAGCAAAGAAGCTTCATCTGCAGGGCCGTCGGCAAGGGGGGGTGTGGGGGGGTGCTACACCCCTCCACTTTTTTGAAGAAAGGGGCCGCCGATTTTATTTTATTATTAAAATGAAATTATAGGAAAATATTTCAGGACTTTGAATGGAATTTAAAAAAGAAGCGGAATAATTTAAACATTATTAAGAATATCACTAAACCTGAATTTTTAAAAATGCCCTGTATTTTCCGCGGCCCTAATTATTACTTATCAAAAATGAATAATTGGGGCCGCGAAAAATTGTTACGATTCCTTCACAGCAATATTCGTTGCGAAAAATACGAAATTTTTTCGTTCATGGGATCATGTAAACGGGAAACTATAGGTCGCCCTGCCCAGTTTGGAAAACAAAACGTACTGTATAAATATGTGCGAGAGCGTTAAAAGGTACGCGAACCTCTGTAACTAAAATTAGTTAAATTAATAAAACATAAATCAAATTATATATACATAATTCAACAAGATCGATGCAATATTAAAAAAAAAAAAAAGAATATATGCAGAGGGCCGCCAAATTTTATATTTGAAATAAATTTAAATTAAAGAAAATTACACAAAATACCATTATCGAAAGGTAGTGCGATGTTTAAGCTGAAGATAATTAAAAAGAAAATGTATCACTTTTCACTTTGTGTTGGGACCGAACGAATTTTTTTATGTAGTAAATTTGAAGAAATAATAATAATAATAATAAAAGTTTATTATACTGAAATAAAAAAGGGGGAAAAATTATGAAACATTTTAAACCTGCGTCAAATAATTCGACGGATACAAATGTAAGACATTTTTTATTGCTCTAACTGTTACAATTATTTTCCTTGCAATTTATATATTAAGCTTTAATTTGCGCTGATTTGAATCGTCTTTCACGATGTTTTTAAAACAATGTTCATTTTGTTGAAGCAATGAGTTCATGCCATAATGATGTTAATATTGCGTTTTGTCGTTTTGTCTTATGCTGTATCAAACAAAACTATGCGACTTGGCATCGACATCTAAGTTTTACTTCATGTATATTTTCCACTATATTAGTTTCATTTTAATTGAATTAAGAAAATGAATTTATTTTTTACTGTTTTTAACAGATGTGTGGTTTTTAAATTATGTATATCAATTTTTTCAGATTAGCTATTATTTCAGATTAGCTATATTTTATAATTTATAAAAGTATAGCAATTTTCTGAATTAAAGGAAATTGCAGCTCTCTTTACTTGTACTTTTATTATGTTTTTATTTGTAAAAATTAACCTTTATCTGACAGATTTTTTTCTTTTTTTGCGTCATTTAAATTTAAGTTTTGATTTTGAAGTATTCTATTAACAATATTATTTTTTTAAGCTGTCATATGAAACTAAAAATAAACAGATAGAAGTAGAAGTTTTAATTTTGCCTATTAATAACTCCGAAGCTTGTTTAGTAACCATATTCCTCGATTCTAGAAGTACCTCTAGAAAAATTAGTGTAATGACTTTAACAGAGGCTGACTTAATCTAGTAATATAGTCTAATAACTAGTATGTTAATTAAAAAAAGGGATAATTTTATATGCTTTAATAACTGTCTGAAACGTTTTTCAATCATTTGTTTCGAATGAGTTGCATACTTTTAAACGATTCTAAAATATAAAAGAAGAAATATAAGAAGAAAAACTCAGTTTTTGTTGTATATTTTCCCTCTCATTTTTAATCAATTTAAGAGACATAGCATGAAAAGAATTATTTTCTATTGATCACCGGTTTAATTCGGTTATTCGCGTCAGGCTTACAATGATTCATTTAATGAAATTTTATAACTTGAAATCGTAAAACTACAAAGATAGTATTTGAAAAGCTCGTATACCAGACGAACTTTTTCTCTCCCGACTTCTCATTTCTGCTAAAATCCAGCTGCTAGTCCAGTCATATTAGACATTAAATTTGCAAATCGCAATGTAGTTCTGAATTTTTAATACGTAGTATGGGTCACCTAGGGTAGTTTGCAGTTTTCAAAACCCTGTGCTCGTGGCGTAACTCACGAAAAACTGTAAAATTTTCCGATTTTTTTTCAGTTTTTCCTTTATAACGACTAAACTATAAAACGTGTGAATAATCATTTAAAAGAACACTAAATTTGGAACAATTTAAGCTGAAGTGGATCTCTGTAGCACCAACGATTTAGGAGATAATGCATTCCGAAAATTGGCCATTTTTTGCGAAAAGTGAAAAAATTACGTTCTGATCATATTTCGGACTTAATATCAATATAAATTACTACTCTATAAGAAACAAAACGGACAGGAAGTTACTGCAAATTTTAATGGCTTTCATTTAAGGCCCCAAAAAAGTCTATAGAATCAATATTTCATTTAAAATCATTTTAAAGAAAATCGGAAATTTTGATTATTTTGAGAAATTAAAGAAATTGTTTCTGACAAGAAGTAAAGAGGACTGGACGATTAAAAAAAAAATGCTTAGAATGGTATAAAAAAGGGTAACACTATATTACAACGTTATTTTCATAATTAAGAAAAATCTTACAGATCAATTTCGACATACGTACAGCATGTCCTTACGTACTGTATACGACTTATGCAAAACTGAGAAAAAGTATCTACTTTTTTTTAGTTTTTTCTTTATAACTCCTAAACAACGTAACTTTTGATGATACATGTAAATACCCAATTTAAAAAACGATAAATTTGAAACATTTTAAGCTCAAGTGGAGCTCTGTAAGACCAACGATTTAGGAGATATTGCATTTCGATTTTTTTATGATGCTTTGACCATATTTCGGAAAAAATACCGACATTAATTTTTACTCCTCAAGAAACAAGTTAAGGAGTTATAAAGGAAACAATGAAAAAATTCGGAAAATTTCGCAGTTTTTTGCGAGTTACGCGGCATGCACAAATTTTAGAAAACGGCAAACTTAGATTTACACTACCCTACTGGACCCAAATAACATTCAAAAATCAAAATTACATCGGGATTTTGCGAATTTAGCCCTTTTTTTTGCACATTATGACTGAACTATGCGACTTATATGTAAGGGCATTTCTGATCCATAAAATTTTAACAAAATATTCACGATTTACAAGTTAGTTCCAAACTATGAAAGGGGATTTCTTTTATTGTCAGTTCTTAAAAATAAAAAATAAATAAAAGGGGAATGGTGCACTTTTTCTCTTTAGAAAAAAAATTTTTTTATAGCAATAATATCCAGAAATTTTACAAAACTACTATTCAAAATTTTCTTGCATTAATTTTGAAGAATCATTCTCTCACGTTTTCCACTGCTATAATGCATCTCTGTATATGGCTTGGGTTGGAATGGTAAATAATTCAAGGGAGAAAAGACAATAAGTGGAATTCCTAGTCCCGTTTCACAAATCCTCCCTTTTGCTCTTTTCAAAAGTCTTTCTAAAGTAAGACTTTAACAAATAAATGCTTATTATTATTATTATTTATTGTTTATTAATATTTTTTGACATTTAACATTCATATGGTGTTTGTATAAATAGTTCTGCATATCAATTTAAAGTTCTAAGCATGTGCTCAAAGACTCAAAAGCTGTTTGTAGCCACTCAGGTTAGTCATTTTGAATTTTTCCATGTGTGTGGGAAGAGGGGGTATACTAAATGCTAATTTTATAGGAAAAAATCAAAAAACAAAAATTGCGTCCACCTATTTTTTTACAAAGGTGGAAACCTTTGTAAAAAAATATTAGATTTCAGAGCTCGGTGGAAGCTATCTCCCTCACCCCCCTATATAATGACCCCAGGGCCGCCAAATTCTCAACACCCCCCCAGATATTTCAGCTAGCGACGGCCCTGTTCATCTGCTACTAATTTGTAACGAAAATTTATTGAATCTCATTCAGGTATGACGAAAGATACTTTTAGAATACTTTCTCATTTAGAAATTGTAATTGAACGTGAAAAAGATTTGTATTCAATGCAAACCAGCATTGATTCTGTTTTTTTTTTTTTTTCATTCCAAAAAAAAAGTAAGTGTTTAATTTAAACTTTTAAAGATACATGCACTATTTTTTCACATATACTCGCAGTACCCCCTTCCTTCACCCACTAATCAAGGAATTTCGACAACTCGAATTTTTGATAACTCGAAATTTTTCACTGCTCCCTTTGAATTCGAGATATTGAGGTTTGACTGTATATATAAAATGACAAGGCAATTTACTTTTTGTCATGAGATTAATTTAGCTATTTAAAGAAATTACTTGAGCAAAAACCTGCTTAATTTATATTTTTCACTTCTGAGTTAATAACTTTTATATAAAAAATAATGTATCAATAATAACTATTTTTAAATACTAAAACCTTTATATTTTTCAGAAAACATAATTATGAAGAAAACACTTTTTGATTTATAAAAAGTCAATGTTGCCAATTCATCCAGAAAAAAAACTTATTCGACTGCCTCAAAATATCCAAAAAAATATGTATTTCTAACCATATTTGGAATGCTACAGAGCAAGAATATGTTTTATACTTTTCATTTGGTGTTTCTTTAAACGAACACAGTACAATGTTCTTATTTTTATAATCAATTTATTATTTATAGTTATTTCAAGGACAGGTCAACCCGTCTTACTCATTGTAAGAAGATGTCACTGCCACAAATCAACCTAAATTGTTTTTACCCTGAGTTAAGAGCAAGCAGTTATTCTAACTGTTGCTACAGCATTCAGCTTATAATGACTTGTCATTTATTTGGATCCATAATTCGATCTTATTGTGTTTTCATGCTCAAATATTTGCAGTTTTAACAATATTGGAACTTTTTGCAATACATCTTTTTTTGTTCATACTCTACTTTAAAATCATATTCATTGTAACTATTTAACTAGATGAATTTTCAGTTGTATTATTTTCATGCTATGTAAAGTTTAAACTGTATTTATTCACATTACTATACAATTTGTATGTATGCATTAACTATGTACATTACTAATATTTGGATTTTGTTAATTTTAAGAGTAATAGATGGCCTTGAAACTCTGGATGAATTAGAAAAACTGCCAGTTAATCCCAAGACATTTCGCCCTTTGACAGATACCAGACTAAATTCAGTTACAATTCATGCAAATCCATTTGCAAAATAAAGTGCTACTTTTTTGTGAATATCAATATTTTATGCAAAAGAATATAGCATTACTTTTTTTAAAAAATGGTTTTAGCTTTAATAAAAATGTATGACACTTTGAAAAAGTATTTTGTAATGTTTTAAACTTGTACAAGCATTATTAATTTTATGTCTTCCATATAAATAAAACTTTCTAACTCATTCTATTGTAATTATATGAATATTGTGTGTTATGATTTTTTTTTTTTTTTTTTTTTTTTTGTCATTAAATAAGGTCTACTGCCATTGCAAGTGTGAACTATTAAAAGAAATATCATTACTTTATAAACTATCAATTTTCTGTATGCACCACGAGGAAGAGGACCCTTCTCATAGGTTGAAAATTGCTGTTCACAGTATAGCATCAGGCAAAAATTTTCTACTTAATACCCAGGGAAAATACGCATACAGAGTGATTCAAAAAATGGTGTCCAAACAGTTTGTGTGGAAGTGTCAGGTTCTGATGAATAACAATATCATAGAAGTAGAGGGGGGGGGGGTCCGAGCAAATATTGTAACAACGCAACTGTTTCTTATCAATTACACTAAAACAAGATAACAAATGATGTCAATTGTTCTTCATTTTGTTCAAAAATAAAAAGATGTACAAAATACATCTTATAACAAGTGCTCAAAATGAGCCCCCCCCCCCCTATTAGCTGAGATGCTCTTGCTGAAGCCACATAAAACTGTTAACATATTCAATTAACTAGGATTTTCTTGGATATATGTAGCCCGAGCTAATGAGTATTAAAATAATAGAAACACAAAAATAATACAATTTGGTTTTTGAACTTTAGCATATATTATGTCCTGAATATGTCTGTGTTGCATACATCAAGTGTGATTTTTACGGGACTATCTTAGAATCCTACGCAGAGACCTCAGAAAAGTTCAAACAGGAGATGGTGATATAGAATGACTGCTCACCGTGCTTCCTAAAACAGAGTGACTAAATAGTATTGAGACAGTCTGGTTACATTGAGTTATGTTCTTCAAACCAGATCTAAACAGATCAACTGCATTAATTGGAAAATTATCATCCTAAAAAAATCTCTTGATGGGAGTAATTTTTTGCATTTGGGGTATAAGCTCTTGATGGGGTAGCTAAAAATATGCATTCTCCATTGCAGTTACTCGGGGGGGGGGGGGGGGGCATTTTCTCCTGGAGAGTCCCTCCAAACCCAAAGGTGAATGAATCCCTTTAAATATTTTTTCCAACTGCAACACTGCCTACAGCTAAGATGAAAACTAATAAGCATGTACGGATGAGAATTAAATATTGTTTCACATCAATTTCTTCTTAAAGCAATATTTTAAACTCTGAAACTTTGCACGCTTCAGACAAACATATATTTCTGTTGAGCACCTCTTACAACTTTTGAGAAGCATTTTTTAAGTGACTGCCAGTGTCACCATTCTCTCCCCCCCCCCTCTCCTTCCTCCTAAAAATGATAAGTTTTTGGTGGAATTTATAAAAAGAGATGTATGTAACTTTTGTTCTGACTAAAATCAAGTAATTGGACCTTTTTCCATTCATAGACTTCCGTCGTTTGTTTTAAATATTGTACTACCCCTTTTTGCTTTTTACATGGGTAGATTTATGAGCATTCCCCCTCCCCACCCCCAAAGTCATATTCGGATAAATAAATTATAACGGCTGAGATCTTCACAAAAAATTGGATTTTTCGTGATGAAAAAAATCAGAATTTTGATAAATGCACAGAATGCTGAATGTACTGTTTGATGAGACAAAACGCCATTTCCTAAATTCAAATCGCAAGGGTCCCACTATAGTGCTAAAAATGTTTTTAACGACATTTTTGAAGAGAAAGTGAGTACGAAAAAGCTGAAAAAAACCTCCTCCTAATATTATCCCCTTTTGCTTCCTTTCGCGTTATTATTATTTAGTAGTTGCCGGGTGAATCCCTTTTTCAGATTCAGCTACCGGGTGTCCTGACACCAAGCTGGTGGACGGCACTCCACATCGGAGGCTCACCGGCCCCTGCTCCTTCGGGTCATCGGCCTCCACCCATCCCAGTGGAGGCGTCCGTGTCCTACTTAAATTAGAGATATATGTTCAAATTATTAATTTTGTTTGATTTTTTCTTTTTTGTACAACGTTAAATTTTTTTCGGACATGGGACTGAGAATGTCCAATATTTTGGTTTTACACCGAAAACTAATCTAAGTAAAAATGTAAAATAAACCTAGAAGAAAAATGAGAAAGAACATAGCAAGAATGGTGTCAGAAACATATTGAAGGTTTTTTATTGTTTTATTTTATTTTTTTGTCTTTCTTTATATTATAACTCTTTTTGCGTTTTAAATATGAAAACCATGGACGAGCGAAAAGAGATTGGGAGTGTAGAAATAGTAATCACAAACTACTCATTCATAGGAAAAACTTTTTTTCAGAAAAATTGCTAAAGACTTTGGCAGGAATTCAAGTGAAACACCATTGCAATCGCTTCGAGGCGATCGCAAATTGCAATCGGTACTGGAAGTCGAATTACATTAGAATCGTATCTCATAGCAATTGCAACTTCTCCAAATTTGGGAATTTGCGATTGCATCGGTGAGTTGCGATCGTCCGTGTTTCACTTGAATTCCTGCCTAGGCCTAAAGGCAGGAATTCAAGTAAAACACGGACGATCGCAACTCACCCATGCAATCGCAAATTCTCAATTTAGATTCAAGTAAAACGTTACAATCGCTACGAGATGCGATTCTAATGTAATTCGACTTCCAGTTGCGATTGCAATTTCGGTCTATTGCGATCGCCTCGAAGCGATTGCAATGGTGTTTCTCCTGAATTCGGCCCTTAATCCCTATTTTTCATTTCCCCTCCTTTTCCTTTAAAAGCAAGAAAACAAATGATTTAACATGTCTTTGAGATAAGACACTATTAAAATCACGTGTTTTCGTGCTAGTTTAATAAACTGAATAATTAAGTTCAAACTAGTAAACTGCAACTGTAGCAGTTTTTATTGTTCGCGCGCCTTGCGCTTTCAACGTTCGCGCCATTCTGTTCCATTGATTTCTGGTGGTAGGTTGTGTCTTGTCAACGTTCCTTATTATCTGAAAGCAAAATGTCTGGTCGTGGAAAAGGCGGCAAAGCAAAAGCTAAGAGCAAGACAAGGTCTTCTAGAGCAGGTTTGCAATTTCCTGTTGGTCGAATTCACAGGCTTTTGCGTAAAGGTAACTATGCTGAAAGAGTAGGTGCTGGTGCCCCCGTTTATCTTGCTGCAGTTTTAGAATACTTAGCTGCTGAAGTATTGGAATTGGCAGGAAATGCTGCCCGTGACAACAAGAAAACTCGCATCATCCCTCGTCATTTGCAACTGGCTATCCGAAATGACGAAGAATTGAACAAATTACTTTCCGGAGTTACTATTGCCCAAGGTGGAGTTCTTCCTAATATTCAAGCAGTCTTATTACCGAAAAAGACCAGTACTGGTACAACTTCTGGCGGGAAGTCTGGATCCGGGAAGAAGGGAGGACCTAGCCAAGAGTTCTAGATGCTGTTAAATACTGTGGACTGAACTTTTAAGATTGCTCATTTTCATTATCGGAACTTTTCATTCATCTGTGTCCTTAGTATTTTTTGTCGAGTTTTTAAGGTATCAAATTTTACAATAAATGGACTAAAAGAACTTTATTTTCTTTAATGTGGACTATCTTTGAAGTAATGGTTTCCTAAGTTAAATGTTGCATCCCAGGAAGTTTAATGAAGTTTCTTTCTCTTAATGTTGACCAGTTCCTCAGTTTAAATGTTGCGGTTTTTTGGCAGTTATACAGCAGTTTTTGACAAGGTGTTACTTCCTATTGTATTTTCTAAGTGTTGCATGTAATTTTAAAGATAACCAGTGGGAAATTGGCTTTCCCACGTTGCAAGAAATTTTTTTTTTAACCATAAGAGTAAGGTTTTGAAATTGTGATCTGATATCTTGTTAAAATAAAACTAGGTTTGGTGGTTTTAGTATGTGTCTGCCCTTGAATCGTATTTTTCATATTAATGGATTATTTTTAAAGGTTGATATATTTTACTGCATTTTTTGACATTTTTTTTTCTTGAAACTTAGGTACAATTTAAAGTGCTCGGCTTAGAGTTTCAGTTTATTTGATTAGTTTGCGGTATGACTAGTCTATGAGACTTCGTAAAATTCAGTTGCTCACTCCCAGTCCCCACTACACGGACCTCGAAATTTTTTAGTTGGCTTCATTAACATAAATTAAGTGTTGTATAATTTGCAATGATAACTTATTTTTAAAAAGTTGACGTAATAATGGGGGGGGGGGATGTTACACTATAATATGCAGTTTTTTTTATTTCAAAACTAACAGTAAATGACTTAGTAAACTTATTGTGTACTCCCTTACACTATATTTATTTTAGATGTGAAACAATATTAATTGACAATTAAAATGTTTCAATTCTGTTACCTTAATCCTTTTCAAAGCATTGTTTATGACAGCTGTTCTTAACCTGAGGGCTGAGTCTATCTGGCATAGTGCGTGTAGCAATCCCCATTGCCTCGTTATCTATTGGTAACTCTATAACTAAATACTAAAGTGGTACTATAAAAATACCACATTATGGACAATTTTCATGCCATCTGTTTGTTAATTTAAGAGTTCAGTTACAGTAAAAATTAGACTATGGTAAGAAAAAAGGAGGAACTCTTAATTTTTATGTCATTTTTTTCATAGTTCATCTTTCAAAAATTAGTGCGTTAAAAATGCCCGTGATAAACAGCGATAAGAAGTTAAGAACTTTTTCAAAACTAATTCAGATTAATATTCAAAATATATATTAAAATATAAAATTTGCATAAACGAATCTCTGAATCTAACCCATGTTAAAATTTGAGATTGCCAAAATAAAACCTTTTCATGCATAAAATTGGAAATTTAAGATACATTTCCGATTGTTTTGAAACATTTGCATTGTATTTTGTTTTTCTTCATTTCAAAGCAGTTGATTCTTCCAAAACACAGTAAAACCTTAATTTAAAAAATGAAAAAGAATGTACCACACACATTGTGTTCACCGCATCAGCAATTTAAAAACCTCTTCTGGTAAATGTTGTGGCTCTCACACATGAAAATTGTGACTGAATGAGAGAAGGGGGTTTGGAGGCTATTTTTAAAATGTTAAACTTTTAACCCTGTTTGGGGGGGGGGGATGGAACGAAATTTAAACCATCTTGGACAAATTTAGGTGGAAGTATTAATGCTTTCTCTTCTGAAAATTTTCAAAGCTGAAGTACTGAAAATGTCATTTTAGTCTATCTTTAAGTGACCTCTAAAAAGGTGGTTCAGTTGCTCTCCACATCCTAAATTTTTATTTGGTCTTTAGAAACCAATTTTCCTTTTTTAAATTGATCTTTAAAAACCAATTTTAAACCATTGTTTGTGATGTTTGGGGAATAGTGCAAGTTTAAGGTTAGAGCTCTTAACATATTTCTGAAATGAAATCTTTCAACAGTTTAGGCTATTTTTGTGGATGTAGGGAGAGCACTAGTTTACTAATTTTTTTGTTGGAAAACATTCTTTTTGTTACTGACTTTTTTTTTTGTTATTTAAAAAAACCTATTTCATGTCCCTGTGGCAGATTTTTTTTTCCTGTGGCAAATTTTCTAGAACCAATTTCTTTCTGCAATACTAGAATATTCTTCTATAATAAATATATATGCAACCCTCTTGCAGTAACACAAAGTATTTATATTTATAAAGATGTTAACATTAATGCAATAGATTCATAGGGTTTCTTTTTCCTCCCAATCATCAAAATCTTTCTGCACACTCTCTCCCTGATTCTGCGACAATGTCGCCATGTTGGCAGCTCTGCCACAGGGTTTCGTGTTATTGTTCATGTTAGAATATTAATAGTACTTAATCTTTCAAATTTGGGTAAAAGGCTAGCAGTATCAATGTATCATGGGAAATAATTTTTGCTTAAACTGTGAGTTAGTTTTAATAAAATATTTTTGGGAAAAAAAATAGAACAGACTTCAGTTGGAAATTGCTCTAAAAAGTAAAAAATAATTTTCTTTGAACACCATCGAAACTACTTTTAAACATAAGTTTTGAAGTCTGCGCAAAAACGATAGGTAAAATGATATAAACCATATTTTGCCAACATTTTTTTACAGAAACCATTGAAAATTAAAAGCAGAATATTTGTACCATTACACGAATGTGTGGTAATGAAATGAATCCATTAAAATTTATAATTATAGTTGAATTGTAGTTGCGTATGAATCTATATATTGTTTTTGGACTTCAAAACTTATGTTTAAAAGTAGTTTCGATGGTGTTCAAAGAAAAAAATTATTTTTTACTTTTTCGAGCAATTTCCAACTGAAGTCGGTTCTAATTTTTTTTCCAAAAATATTTTATTTCATTCTTTTTAGCGTAAATGCACTTGAAATAATCAAAATATAGTTAAAAAACCATGCAAGCTGTTCAAAAAAATCCTTGCAGACCTGGACTCTATCTCATTCCATCAGGAACTTCAACCTGACGAGCATAACCACTTGACCATCGGATCGCTCATTGAGTTACGAATTAACAATAGCAGATATTGTTTTAATTGACCATGAAATGTTAGTTTTTCGATCATAACTTTTTTTCTAATGAACAAATATCGTCATATGAGTACATGTTACCTAAGTTACACCATCGCATATCGATTTAAAAAAAAATCGTTCAAATCGGTTCAGTATATCAGATGTTATGTGCGAACAAACAAGAAAAAAAAGTATACACTTTGAATTGAGAACTTCCTCCTTTTTTGAAGTTGGTTAAAAACTATGAAGCTATAGTATATTGATATTAATACCTTAATAAATATTAGCAGCTTGTGTTACTATAAGACTATTGCATATTTCTTTATTATTGAAGAATATCCTAGTATTGCAGAAGGAAATTGGTTCAAGAAAATTTGTCGCAGAAAGCAGAAAAAAGTTCTGCCACAGGGGTAGCAAGTGCAGGGGTGATTGTGTTCCGGTATTTTACCGGACTTCCGGTATTTTCATGATAGATTCTGGTATTTTCATGTTCAAATATTTTTAATTATGCTTTTGTCTTCGCACCTTCGGTATTTTTTTTTTAAATTTTCGGTGATTGTTAAGATGCCACTCAATTTTTTTTTACTAAAAACTATTTGAAACTATTCGAATCTGTATGAAATGTGTCTTGTTTGTGTATGAAAGGCAATTTATTATTAAATATGTATAACATACGTAGGTGTGCTTAAATAATAGGGGCCTTTGTTTTTTGAAAAAAGCCCTCCCCCCCCCCTCACACACACACATTTTTCGCTTCAAAACTTTCAGGTATTTTTTCACAAACTCACAATCACCCCTGAGCAAGTGTATAAAAGATGAAATAAAAAATAGCGCAAACAGTAATTTATTCAATTTCACATAAATAGTAAACAAAAATGTCAGTCCTCTCATCAATGTTGTGAGCGTGACTGGTGTGCAGGCAAGGGCGGATTCAGAAAGTTTTCAAGGGAAGGGCGACTGATCTTTGTTACTTTTTACTATGCATACTGATTTACAAATATTGATCAAAAAAGTTTCGGACTTCAATTCCGAAATACTCCCGGGGGAGATCCTCAAAACTCCTTCCCCTAACTTCATTAAAACTCATACGAAATTGCATTTTTAGAACTTCAATATTGGAGAATTACCGGTGAAAAGTCCTCCAGAGAGAGGCGATCGTCCCTCCCTTGTATCTGCCCCTGTGTGCAGGATTTCCTCACTTAAGTCCTTGATTACCTTTAAAAATTATATTTATTTCTGCTTTTTGGGATTTCATATCATTAACCAGTTTTTTTTCCCTCCCCACAAAACAATTGATAAATGAGACTATCAATATCTATCAGGGTTGAACGATTTAAATTATGCTTAAAATCAGTTGATTTTTTTAAAAAAAAATCATTGATTTAAATCATGATTTTTAATTCATAAGAATGAATTTGATAGGCATGAAGTTCAGAGTATTTTTATTAGAAAAAAACCAATTAACAAGCAAATATTAATTACAAACTTTTTTTATGCAAAAAAGAAAGATTCATATTGTTTTGAAAAAAGAACATTTTAAACCAAAGAAAAATTTAAAAAAAAAATATCAATAAAATTAAAAGAGAAAATGCAAAGGATATATAAAACAAGCTGCTTCTGTTAAAGTTAGTTGCAATTTAGCTGTTAGGAGTTCAGCTATTAAGATATTCACTTAAAAATACTTGTCATACTATCCTCTCGACATTAAAAAAAAAAAAATTTTCAGTCCCTGGTGAATTTTATTAAAGATTTGGAAGTCAAGTTGCAGGTGTTTCTTTCTTTAATCATGGATTTTATTTTACGGGTCTTTAAAAAAGTTAAATAAATGAATTAGCTGCAGTTCATGATGATCCATCGATTTTCGCTTGAGAGGCAAATTTATGATCGCTGTTTTTTCATGTTTTGAAAAATCATCTGCTCTGGGACAATCACTTTTATTTTCTGGCCGAAAAATTATTAGAACGGCCAGCATCGATGCATCACGTGCACAATCAAGTGATTTTTTCTTTTCTCGTGTGTCATTAGTATTCAAATCTTCAGCTTTTGTTTCTCGGTTCGGGAACATAGTCTAATACCATTCAACCAACTGTTGCTTGCAGAGCATCAACTGCCACGATTGAGAGGATTTTTTCAACCTACGGGTCGGTACAAAGCTTCGTAACATACTTGGCAACGACAAAGCTGCAAAACTTATGTTCATTTTAAGTCACTGAATTAACCTCCTAAATAAAAAAAAAAAAATAATAATAATTATAAAATTTTCTTTAAAAATAAAATTATTGTGGTTTCTTAGGGTACCTCTCTTGCAATTCTATGATTGAAGGAGCAAAATGTCTAAACTAACATGAAGCATTCTTTATATGATATAGATAATTAAAACTAGAAAAAATCCTTACATAATAAGTAATTATTTTCTACTTATTCATGATACTCTTATATTTTTAACCCTACACTGCATAGCGTTGCCAATTGGATACATGGACTATTCTTATGACCATGCATAAGGCAACTCAAGCATAAAAGCAAGTATTAGGTATCTTTAAAGCAAATATAACCATCTATTGTCAAAATTATTTTTTTTTTAATGTGTTCCAATGTTTTCTTATTACACTAAAAAAGATATATATGACTTTTAAAGAACAAAAAAGCATGCAGTGTAGGGTTAATTGCATGTATTAAACAAATTGGATTTAGATATTGAACTTGAACCGCGTAATCTGTTAGTATCAAATATACGTTTAAAAAATCTGGTATGGACCCCACACTACTTCGATTTACGTGTAAATTTCTTAAGGGCGTTAGTAGTTGCCTTAAGTGTTAAAAGAAATGCTTGGAGTGAGCAAGGTAACAATTCGAATATTTACATCCCTAATCTGCCACGAAACAATGCAAAAAAAATGTTTTACAATGGTTAATTTTCTAAATATTGCTGATCTTAACCTCATTCAGTGAATTTTTCGCAAAATAGCGCCAAGTTGAACCCAAATTAAAGAGAAAAAAAAATTCTGCCAAATTGAAGTCAAAACACTTGGTGATTAAAAGCTTGGCGACATATCGCCAAGTGGTCGCGCCAATTTATATCACTTGAGTCTGCATTGAAATTAACTGATTTACACCAAAAAAGGGGTAAACACCCCCTTAGGAACATTTGAATGCAACCACAAGGCAGGGCCGTACCTAAGGGGTGGGTTTTGGGGGTTAAACCCCTTCCATTGGGAAAATAATAATAAATGAAGAAAATGCACGTTTAACCTGAATTAACTTCAATATAAAATTTTGTGTGAAACGCTTTATTTCATTAAAACATTTTTAAGTTAATTTCGAAAAAAACTAAGTTGAGTTGCTGGGAAATAGACTGAATGAACATTTATAAAATTAAAAAGATTTTTAATTAATTTTACAGTACCTGGGGACCGAGCCCACTCGGTTAAAAAAAAAAAAAGAGGTTTGTAAACTCTTGTTTTTTTCTAAAATGCGAAGTACTTATTTAGATCAACTTGAAAAGCATTTTTAAGCCTTTGGTTGCAATTAGGCATAAATTTGTTTTAAAAAACACAACATTATTTAATCCATGCTCACCGTAAAATCACACCCAATTTCATTTAATTTGGCGCGGGAGGGGTTGATGAGAATGGATGCAGAGTCCCTGTTCTCCAGTACGCATTTGGTTCCAGTTGGTTTTGACTTTTACTTTACTTCACACTCCAAGGTTCCCCCCGTTCATACCACAACTTGTGGTTTAACCGGGATGGGGCTCTGAAGAGCGCTCTGTTCATTTTTGAACCAGGCCCAAGGGCCGAGCAAACCCTTAGCCCAGCATCCCACCAGAGGTATCGTTTCACTTGGAGAATTTTACGACCACGAACAATTTTAACGTCCCCCAGCCACCATTAATGAAGACGGTGAATCTTCGATCAACTGGGCTTCCTCTATATGATCGGCCCGGGACCCTCCAGTTACGACTTACCGATTAGAATATCGTGGCCCACACCCAATTCTAACTTTATTTTGATCTATTTCTTTTAAATTCAAAAAACTGATAATTCTAACGTGTTGCAAATAATCGTTTGCCAAATACCATAAAAATTTTAATTTGTGCTGATGTGATTAAATATGAAATCCCTTGTTATAATAAAACGCGGTTGCTATGAAACAGTAACAATAAGAGTAATCATAAAGAAAATGGCGAAAGAAAGCTCGTCAAACTTTTAATGAAAGCACGAAAAACGGGACTTTTTGTGAAAGCTTGCGTTTTTACAGAAAAAACGCCGATGTAGCTGAACTCAAAAAACAAAACTTTATCTAAATACAAAATTTTATCAAAATCGTTAGAGCCGTTTTCGATATCCGAAATATATTACAAGGATTACTCGTCTAAAGATATTAGATGCAATTTTGTTTCGAAACTTAATATTTTAAGAATGAGTTTCATATTTATTGATTTTTTACCTGAAATATCTTACTAAACACTCTTGAGGAGGAAAAGTATTTTAAAACTAACTATAACACTTTTATACTCAATTTTGAAATCGCACTTGAAAAGTAAAAAATAATTTGATTTTTACATAATGTAAGTGACCATAAAATTCAATAGATGTCGGTGGACAATAACCACTGCTTTTATTCCATGGCTTTTGAATAAATGCAACAGCTTGTTATCTAGTGAAGCCTTGCTTTAACATTTCAAAAACAATAACAATTTAACGTTGCCAAATACCATAATTTGAACTTGCGCTGATGTGATTAAATATGAAATCCAATTGCTATAACAAAACGTGGTCGCCACGGAAACTAACAATGAAAGTAATTAAAAAAGAAAATGGCGAAATAAAAGCTTCTCAAACTTTCAATGAAGGCACAAAAAAAACGGGTTTTTTTGTGAAAACTCGCGTTTTTACAGAAAAAACGCCGACGTAGATGAACTCAGAAACCAAAACTCTATCTAAATACAAAATTTTATCAAAATCGTTAGAGCCGTTTTCGAGATCCGAAAAATAAATATATAAATAAATATATATACAAGAATTTTGCTCGTTTAAAGATATTAGATTCTAAAGTTTTAAAACATATTACAAATTTATCAGAGATGCAAACATTTTTGGAAATAATGTCTCAGTTTCTATTATAATATCGTTCTCATTACATACATTTTAATATTCAGTGTTTTTGCCATCTATAGTTGGGTAAAATAAAAGTGAAAAACTGTTATGTTTTCTTTTTTTTTTTTTTTTTTGCATCACTATTCTGTTTTAATAAATCAAAACTATAATCGTTATTTTATGGCCTCGAAATCTACCGAACTCTGAAATCCGCACAACCTCTGACAAGTTCTGTAAATTTCGACTTCATCCTATTGCAGTCACTACGCATGCAAAATTGCTCTTCTAAGGGGAAGAATATCATAAAACTCATTACATGCATATTTTACCAATCCCAGTATGATATTTTATCTAATCCTTTGCATATAAAAATACCATACTGGATTGGTAACATGATTTAAAATTAAGGCTTCAAAGGAGGGGGGAATGTTGTGACCTCCACCCCCTGCGATGCCCCAAACTGAAACACTGGTATGTTTTCCTAGCAATACAAATATAAGGAGGGAAAAGTATGAAAACCCCTCCCTTTACAAAATCCTGGGCATGGGCCTGCCACAAGGGGAGGTGCACAACTACATAATCCTCAGAGCCTACATACCAAACTAGAAGCTTCTACGGCATATAATTTTTGAGTTACGCAACATACGTATATACAGACATCACGAGAAAACTCCTGGTAATCAATTGGGGGGGGGGGGGTTGAAAAGAATTTTTCGGCTGTTTATATGTTGGTAGGTACATATGCACGTGCTGACAGGTCCAAAAAACTACTGAACATTCATTTGGGGGTGAGCAAAATCAAAATTTAGACCAGTGAATTTTTTTCGCGATCACAATACTTCCTTTACTACGTAAAAGGAAGTAAAAAGGGAAAAATGTATAAAATAACTATTTTTTTAAAAAATCAGATTTAAATCAAATAAATCCGATTTTTTTTATTTAAAAAAAAATCGTTATTTTTATCAAACTTGATTCGCATCGATTTCTAGTCACTAAAAAGAGTTTCGAATGTGAAACACAAATTGAATAATTCTAAAACAATTTTGCGTTTTTGCCGAAGGTGGAAAAAACCGTCCCGGTGAAGATACCTTTTTGCCAGGCCTGTCATTTTTTTCCGGGGGGGGGGGGGTCCAACGGTGCAAAAACAATGCAATTTCATCGGAAAACAACCAAAACGATGCCCACTTTTGTAAGTACTTTGCTTTTTCAAAGCCAGAGGGAGCAATTGAACCCCCCTAAATGACCGGCCTGCTTTATGCCTAAGTGGCAAAAATAGTTCATTTGATTTATGAAAATTTTTACTCTTTAAGTTTTTTTTTTTTTTTTACTGAGAATATTCACTGCATCATTCAACTTTCTCAGAAAAAGGCTTCTTTAGTAAATACTATAACAGAATTAAGGGGAGAGTAAATAACTATAAAATAGGTCACTGGCTTTGACTCAAAATTTTTAACAGGGACGTCGTTAAGGGGATTGTAGGTCAATTCCTAAAACCCTTTTTTTTAACATATATTGACAGAGGTGATATTGTATTTTATATACATGTCAAAGCTTTTATAAGTAGTAAGAAAAAATATCATATGATACAGTTGAAGCATGAAATGGGAGAACATTTGACTCACTTTTCATGGATAAAATACGTAAGTTTATAGTCCTTGAATTTTTTTTATTTTTATTTTTTTTGAATAAGAGTGGGAACCCTGTACACATATTTGTATGAATGTAATTTTTTTAAACTAATTTAATAGGAATAAATATAATGCATAGTATTAAAAAAAAATGTTTATTGAGTTGTCTTCTCAGTTGAACTCATATTTTACAATACAATAAAACACAAATTCAAATTGAGAACATAAATTTGTAATAGCTTTTTTTTTTCTTTTGCTATGTTACAACTGTTCATTTAGTAAACAATGAAATGTTTCTAAGAGTGACAATGGGGTTTTATATACAAATGTATCGCATATTCATAACCAAATGCTAACATAGACTAAAATAGTAAAAGGAACCGTTGTATTAGACAATCATTCATTATAAATTCAAAGCTGCTTTAAAAAATAAAAAAATGTCTACCTTCAGTTTCTTATGGTTTCTAAAATTTATGCGATTATTTTTTAATATTAAAATAATATATATATTGGTAATATAAGAATCTTTTTAAAGGCAAAACTAATGTATCTCTTAAACATCAGCCTGCCACATTTTGAATTAAAGCAAGGATTGTACTAGCAAGAATTGAAATTAATAGTTTAGTAAAACTAGATCAAAATATTTTTTTCCAATTTTTGTTGCTGAAATTTAGGTTTTTGAATTTGTTTCAAGCTTATAAGATCAAAAAAGACTTAGGTTTAATAAAATCTTGTTTTTGCAGTTATTTTCAACTCTTTAGTGTGTACAATAAAAAAAAAAAAAAAAAAAAGAACCACACACACAAAAAAAAAAAAAAATAAAATAAATAAATAATAAATAAAATCTTTTTTTCTTTTTCTCTCTTGAGTTGTGTGTGAGACTCTGTATTGCTTTTGTAGTGCAATACAGTAGTAAATCATTATCTTGAAGATTTCTTGAAACTTTTCACTTTATTTGGCTTTGCCATTGCTGCTTGTTTTAAAAGGGTTTCTTCAAATACAGTCGAGTCTCGATAAATTGAAGCCTTAAACTCGAGTAGTCCTTTATCTCTAAGTGTTCATTGAGTCCCTACACTCTTGAGAAGGCCGTAGGAGCTTCCTATGTCTAAACTTTTAGTCGGTCTCTCGGGGACTTGAGTTATTGAGGCTCGACTGTAGCGATAAATTACACCATCGAATAGCCTGCCAAAACGTTATACTTTTTTTTTCAAAAACTTTGATCATGGCATGCAATTAAAGATTTGGGATTCATTTAGAATTAAAATCTTTTTATCAATTATTTCTCAAAAACACTTCAGTATTAAATCTTAACTACTAAGTACATAATTTTAAGAAATGTCACTTCATGTACAAAAACTGACATTTTAAATATATCCAGTGCTTCCGCAACCTTATTGCAGTTCTTAAGATTTCGAAAAAGAAAACGAAATCTTTTCCAATTAGTTTTTGAGAAGTTCTTACCTTAATATTAATTATGGAGCAGAAAATATTCTGTTTATCATTTATGGAGTCAGTTTTTTAATGTTTTTTCTAAATAGTAAATTTCTCTTAAAATAAAGTGTTCAGAGGTCAGGTCGAGGAGCAACTGAGAGCCTTAAAAATGGTGACACTTAAAATTGGATGCAATCTATAACTTGAAAAAAATCAGTTTATAAAGCCAAAATTGGATTAAGTTTTAATTGGTTAGAAACAGCTTTGAACTTCGAAGTGAGCTGGAAAAAATTTTCTTTTTTAAAATCATTCATGCCATTGTATAGTAAATGTTATTCAACTGATATGGAACTCAAGAATATTTTAAGCTGGAAGAGGGAGGGGAATAAGGCTTAGTTTTATAATTCATCACTAAATAATTTTAGTAAAAAATCATGGTAAATACTTAAGAGATAATCATCCTTATGTATTATGCAGAAAGATCACAGAATGCATGTGTTTCTTTGATTGTATTTGGTAAGTAGGCTTACAAAATTCCTTACTACTGCCGTAATAAGACAGAAAACTTTAAACATACGTAGATCTTTAAACATAGTGTTTCCTACAAAGTAGACAATACAAAATATACAGAACAAAAAGGCGACTTCTTTTTTAGTGTTATATTTGAAATACTTATTGATTTCTTTCTGTTGAAATTTGCTAAACAAAACATATAAAAGTAAATAATGTTAAGAAAAGATTCCCATTCACCCGTAATATTATAAACCTGCCAACTTTTTTTATTATTATAAAGGACAGGAATATGAAGTAGCATATGTCACTCATTATCCACAATTATCTTATTTATATTTTACGCTCCTAATAGAGAGAAGTTAATAATATTCACAACTAAACAACTTTCCTGCCCAAAACCATCTATTGTGAAGAAAGCACTAAGTTTATCAACTAATGTTTTACAAAGAAGAAAATACGTAAATCTAAACTTTGCCCGCTTTGCTTCAAAAATTGCAGTTAGAGGCAAGATTTTCATGAACATTTTGTAGAAGGATATAACCAAAAGATCTTTTGGGTAAAATTGGCACCACTGCACGGTGGAAGCACTGTATTGTTATTAAAAAAAAACAATAAATATTAGTAATACTCCAAGCTTCAATGAACAAGTGAACTTAAATATCAAAATACATAAATATCACATTTTGCAATAAAATAGATTTTACAAGAAATGCTTATAACAGCAAAAAACACAAG
>JAXGGA010010179.1:0-48034 GCA_038373865.1 Uloborus plumipes
AAATGAATATTCAAACCAGGGTGATCCAGCTTTTAGTTTAGGAGATGGTCATTTTCGGAAAAGGAAGGGGTCAAAGCACAATTTTCGTGCGAAAACGGGTGGAGTGCGAATTTTTTCGAAATATAAGTGGTAAAAAATACCGTTTTAAGATATATTTGGTGGTTTTGGGGGGTTATGACCCACATGACCCCTTTGGGTCCGCGCCTGGGCCAAAGGAATATTTCGAAAGCAGGCTATATCCGCGGGAAATAGCCCAACGGCAGAAGATTATCAATCGGAGCAGAAAGTCGGACTAAAAGAATGTCACAAGCTGATAAAAATATTAAAAGAAAAGGACGGGGCATCCAAAAATAACCTCTTTTGATGGGGCAATTTTATTGTAACAACAAGTAACAGACGTTTCATTGTTCCGGAAGCAGCAAACAAATTGCGGAAGAACCAATATCAGATATAGGACAGAGGTTCGCGCATGGAAAATTGTGGCCATATGAGGGGGATTGTGATGATTAAAATAGTACTTTAAGCAGTAAATTTTTTTTTGTACCCCTGTGTTTAAAATGAAATAAAAAACATAAATGAATTTTTAAAATAATAATAACTTGAACTTTGACATTTTGAATTCAAATTTTTCGCACGGTTCGCATTGCATCACATGATTTTTTTTTATTTTGCAAACTAGTCGAAACGGACTCCGAAAATGGGTGTGTCCTCCGTTTATTTTCAGCACTGTGGTAAATATGGGTGAATGTTAGATATTCTCACGGTTACCTTGAAGTCTTAAAAGTTATAAATATCGGCAGAACACCATTTACACTGCTCGACATTGAAAATGCAACACCAAGAAGGAGTGGTCAGAAATTCATGCAAATTTTACCGTAGACGCACGTCACTGAGTTATGCAAATGATATGAAATGCGCAGCTCTCCGACGCACGTGAAGTAAGATATAAGAGAATGAAGTTGAAAAGTGGGCTATGTTCATGTTGGTTTTTCTGCCAGACTAATTATCGGAGAAATTTGGTTTTTGTCTCGAAGGATACGTGTGATAGGAGGAAATGCCTCGCCGTCCTCAACGAAGACACTTCCAGCATATAGACGACTTTACAAGGGGTATGGTGATCCGACTGAGAAGGGGAGGTTGGTCCATACGTCAAATTGCAGCTGATACCCACATGGATGCAAGCACTGTGCATCGGCTGTGTCGGAGATGGTTGGAAAGAGGAAATGTAGCCACATTGAGGGGTGCAGGTGCAGCCAGAGTGACGTCAGACCGCTTGGATCGACGGATTCACCGACAAGCTGTGGCGGACCCGCAAGTCACTTGTACGTCGATTCTTCAGCACGTGCAAGGTACCCTGGATGTTCCTGTGTCGACCTGAACCATTTCCCGTCGACTGGTTGCACGTGGCCTGCAATCACGGCGCCCGCTAAGAAGACTGCCATTGACCTCACAGCACAGACTCCAACGTTTGGAATGGTGCCGGACCAGAGCGACGTGGATGGCAGAATGGCAAACCGTAGTGTTCTCAGATGAATCCCGCTTCTGTTTGTCCAGCGATAGTCATCGCATACGTGTGTGGCGTCGACGTGGAGAAAGATCGAATCCGGCAGTAACTGTGGAACGCCCAACAGCGCGACAACGTGGCATAATGGTTTGGGGCGCTATTGCATACAATTCCGTATCACCTCTAGTCAGGCGCGGATCCAGAGGGGGGGTCATGGGGGTCATGACCCCTCCCTTAACCGACCAAATGCAGCAAAAAATTGCATTTTTGCGACTTATTTTACGAAAAAACTGCCAACCCCCCCCCCTTTCCGAAAATGACCCCCTCCTTAACCAGAAGCTGGATCCGCCCTTGCCTCTAGTTCGTATTCGGGGCACTATGACGGCCCAACGATATGTAGATAATGTACTGCGGCCGGTGGCAATCCCCTACCTTCAGGGTCTGCCAAATGCAATTTTTCAACAGGATAACGCCCGGTCTCACAGTGCTCGAATCAGCCAACATGCTCTACGAGGTGTACAGATGCTTTCCTGGCCACCATACTCTCCTGACTTGTCACCAATCGAACATGTGTGGGACGTGATTGGACGCCGTTTGCAGAACCTGCCACTGCCTCGTTCAGAGGACGAACTGTGGCAAATGGTTGAAAGGGAATGGAGTGCCATCATTCAGGACACCATCCGCAGGCTTATTGACTCCATGCCTAGACGTGTTTCTTCGTGCATCGCTGTCCGCGGTGGTCCTACTTCTTACTGAGCCGACGCCGTCCTCGCTCTAAATTTTGCTTATTTATTTTGAAATAAATATCACTTCCATGCTGTCTCTGTGTTCTTACCAAATTTCATCAATTTCTGACCACTCCTTCTTGGTGTTGCATTTTCAATGTCGAGCAGTGTATTTGATCTCTTAAATAAATCATCTCTTCAAACACTTCCGAGTCCCCCAAAGTTCGCAAAACATCTGCGAAAATATTATGTTACTACATGGATGCCGATGTTTATCATTAAGGGTCATTCCGTAGAAATGTCAACCTCAGCCGAAGAAAAAAAAAAAAAAAAATACCGGAGTGAAAAAAGTATCAAAAAATAAATAAATTAGTTATAAAATAAAAATCATACAATATAAGAAGTTTTAAAAAATTGAAAAAGTATTGTAATTATCACTATTTGCCGTAATAAATAGTTTGTAATGTGTTTACTGCTTGTTATTCGAAGGTTACGTTAGTCACGTTACGTTAATCACGTTACACGTTAGTCACACTCCATCTTGAGTAAAAGTGACACTTGAGACTAAAAAAAATTAAGATTAAATAAATGTGTCTTATGTTTTTAAAAGTCAACTTTACACATTTTTCAAATATATCATTCAATTCAATTGTTAACACTTGCTCAACTTTGAGAAATGTTTGCCTAACAACATGAGCATTAGTTTTCAGGATTGCAAACATGTTATACGTTAGTCACGCTGCTATTTTGGTTGAAAAAATATCTACTGTCAGTAATTTTGTTTTAAATTCTTAGCAGAAATGATACATAGATACAGACCCGTCATTTAGGGGGGGGGGGCATTTGCCCCCCCCCTGACTTTGAGAAATCAATGTATTTACATATAAGTGGGCGTGGTTTTTCTTGTTTTCTGTAGAACTTGTATTGTGTTTTTACCCTTTGCCGCCCCGCCCCCTGGAAAAACTTGAAATGACGTCCTTGCATAGATACCATGTACATTGTAAATCCACCAGCATTTCTAAAAAATATTCTTTATCCTTTAAGTTACAAGTAAAAACAGTTACAAAATCAGCTCTGAATGTTACGTTAGTCACTATGGAATGATTCTTAATACTTCAAGATAACCGACAGTATTACGAACATTCTACCAGAACTGACATACTGTTAAAAATAAAAGGGAGGTACTCTCACTTATGTACCATCTGTTTTAGAAAAACAATCAAACTCCTGGCAATAAATATTCACAAAGAAATCATTTAACCCTACACTGCGTGATTTTCTTTCTTTGGAAGAAATGTAAGTTTTTTAGTGTAATAAGAAAGCATTGGAAAACATTTTTAAAAAAAATAATTTTGAGGATTGATGTTTATATTTGCTTTAAAGATTTTTAGTAATACGTACTTGCTTTTTAGCCTACTTTCCCGTTAAAAATAAAAGAAAGACGAAAAAAGTATTAAAAGTAACTTAATGCATCTAAAAAATATCGCCAAGTCCAAAAAATATCGCCAAGTTAAAAAAATAAAAAGGTAAAATGAATATCGAAAAATTAAAAATTTGAAAGTAGGGTATTGAGATGGGGAATTTGTGTGTCGGTCTGTCGGGCGGTCGGTCTGTCTGTCCCCCCCCCCCTAATAACTTTTGAATGAACATTCTGATTTGGACACACTTTTTTGTTGGAAAGATCTCGTACAGCTCATTCCCATGTTCAAACAACCTGTCCCGCGATGCTAACTTTTGAGTGAACAGTCCGATTTGAACAAACTTTTTTTTGTTCGAAAGATCTTAACAAGGATACTTCATTCCCGTATTTACATTTCCGATTTGAACAATTTTTCGTTCAACATTGAACCGCTCAAGCAAGTTGTCACCCCTAATAACTTTTGAGTGAACAGTCCGATTTAACTAAACTTTTTTTTGTTCGAAGGATCTCAGCAAGGATACTTCATTACCGTATTTAAATTTTCAATTTGAACATTTTTTTGTTCAACATTGAACCGTTCAAGCAACCTTTCCCCACCTAATAACTTCTGAGTGAACTATCCGAATGGAATAAACTTTTTTTGTTTGAAAGATCTCGGGGAGGCCCATTCCCATATTTCGCTTTTTGATTTAAACCATTTTTCGTTCAATATTGAACCGTTCAGAAAAAAAATTTAACATTAGAGCCTACGGGGAATTTAAGTTGAATGTTGATCCTGAACTTAAAGTCGGATTTCCTTCAAACTAACTTTGTAAGAAAATGGTTTTGATAAATAATGTTTGTAAAGTACTTTTCTGAATAATCTTCTGTGAGGACTCTGATTCCGACTCCGACTCCGCAAACATGGCGGAAATGCCAGGCTCAGAAAAAAGCGACTGACTGTGCAGACGATTTTTGTTTATTTATTCATTTGGGCAATTCCATGAAAGTGTGGAAAATCGTTGAAAAAATTAAATTAAACTAGTGTGATTAATTTGCATATTTTTCGATTTAAAAGGGTTGAAAGTGTCTTATGCAAAATAAGTTTCCGTCTAGAACCTTGTTTTTTAGTTTTGGCAGCACTTTGAAGTTGGCATTAGAATGTTTTATTCTTGGTGAAGCAAATGGTCAAACTTTCAACGTCGGTAAGTTTCACTTTTTTTCTTTAGATAACTGTTGCAATGAAATATTAATGATTATTACACTTTAAATTAATATTCTGAATTGCTGAAGTAAGTGTTGTTACCTAAATTAAGTGATTTATGTATATTTAAAAAAAGCACTATGCTATGTAGCGTAAGTTACCAAAAACATGTTAATGTTTTTTATGTGAATAAAGAAAGAGCAATACAATATTAGTAATGTTATATTTTCTATCTTATAAGTGTGTATCAAATAAATAATGATAGTTTTCTTTCAAATACTGTTAATTTTATTCTTTGTGCCACAGTCAAAATGCGTAACGTAAGTTACTGGCATATGCACGTAACGTAAGTTACCCAAATAAAATTTAAATGCTTGCGTTTAGAAATAAAGTACATTGTGGAATAAACTTATGTGGTTAGTAGGAGTAATTTATTCGAACCTTCTTTTATCGTTATGTATTTACTTTATTATATTAAATTAATCATATTTCTTAAAATGTCTTTGTTTGCTAATAAGCTTACATACACGTCTCTTCTAAATTACATCATTCTTTTAGGCTTTTAAGATGTTAATTCACTAAAAAAATATCCTTGCATTCAGTACATAGGATGTGATGTCTATGAAGTATTCAAAAGTGGCTACTATTCTAATTTAAGTTATCAAATGTATTTCGTAAAACACAAATCTAAAAAATCTATTTCTTTCAGACGAAATATTTTGTATGCTCTATTAAAAATGGCACTGACCGCTGCAGAAAAAATGCGTCGTAGGAGGGATAAGCTAAAGAAAGATGGAAAATATGAAGAGTATAAGAAAAAGATGAGAAAATATGTTAAACAATCAAGAATGAAGAAGAAAAAAGAAATTGAAAAACTTCCTTTAACACAACAAAGAAAAATACAGAATAAAATAAGAAACGAGTGTAGGCTCAGAGTAGTAAAATTTAGAGAAAAAATGCGTAAAATCAAAGAGCAATCTACTACTGAGACATGCACGCTTAATTCCACCACAGCATATAAAACTAGGAGCTCTCTCGGTAAAGCTACTTCTAAAGCAAATCGTGCATTACCCAATTCTCCAAGGAAAAAAAAGATGGTTGTCTCTAAATTGTATGAGAAATTCGTAGCAGTGGAAAATGAGGAAGAAAATAATACTGCTATAAGAAATGGAAGGAAGTCTATAAATATTGATATAGTAAAAAAAGTTAAAAAATTTTACGAGAGGGAAGAAATGTCAAGACAAGCACCAGGAGTAAAAGATGTTGTAATAATCAGAAATGATAATGGAACTAAATCAAAAGTGCAAGCAAGACACCTTATTCTTTCCATTCGAGAAATGCACCAACTATTTGTAGAAGAACATCCTGACTGCAAGATCGGAAAGAGCAAATTTTTTGACCTTCGCCCGAAGCATGTCTTACTCAGCAGTAAACTTCCAAGAAATGTATGTCTCTGCCAGTATCATGAAAATTTTAGGTTGGTTACTGAAGCATTAAAAAAATATTACGATGTTTCACCTCTTACAGACTTTTCTTTTTTATGCTCAGAGAAAACGGACAAGTGCTGGTATGGAGAATGTGCACATTGCTCGAATCAATTCGAACATACCCTGGCAGAAATTATCAAAAACGAAACTTTAAATGACTTGAATTGGTATGTTTGGAAGACCGATGATACAGGAAAACTTAAAAAAGTTTTAGAAGAAGGAAACTCAGATGATATAGGAAATTATCTGAAAAAAATCATGCCACATTTTTTAACACATGTACATATCAAACGCGAACAGGCTCTTGCTTACAGACAGCAAATTAAAGCTGCTCTATCACCATCCTTTATTTCTGAAATTGCAATTTTACAAGTGGATTTTGCAGAGAATTATACATGCGCGTATCAGGACGAGGTGCAAAGCGCACACTGGCGACAAAAACAAATTTCAATTTTTACTGCATCTGCCTGGTATTTCGGGAAACATAATGCAATCGCTCTTGTTTCTGACAATTTAAATCATACAAAAGAAACAGTGGTGCCATACGTAGACTGTATAATGGAACAATTACCTAATTCTGTAAAGAAAGTGCACATTTGGTCAGATGGGCCAAGTAGTCAGTTTAAAAACCGCTTTGTAGCTTCGGCATTGCCTGTGTTTGAAGAACATCACAGAAAAAAAATAACTTGGAACTATTTTGCTACTTCCCATGGGAAAGGGCCTGTGGATGGGACAGGTGGTTCAATAAAACGGAGTGTGCGAAATGCTGTATTGAAGCGAAAATTTATTGTCACTAATGCGAATGAATTTGTTGCTGCTGCGCAAGACCTGCCATCAAAAATAAAAGTCCTTGAGGTCACTCCTAATGATATTGAAATACGATACAAGAAGCTAAATTTATTTCAAATATTTTCTAAAGCTCCGTACATTAGTAATATTAAATTAGTACACCATTTAAGAATACGAGAAGGACAAACTGTGGGGTTTCGTTTAGTGAAGGATTTCAAAGAACTGGAAGAAAAAAGTGAAATAAATATTGGTGACTGGTATGCAGTTAGTTACGAAAATAAATTGTATCCTGGAATCGTAACGACTGTTGAAGGAAACGAATGTAAAGTAAAAGCAATGACTGCTTTTGGAACGTATTGGAAATGGCCAAAATTGGTAGATGAAATTTATTACACAAAAGAAAATATGATTCGAAAAATTGAACCACCTAAACTTATTAATAAACGGGGACATTATGCTTTTAAAAACATGAGTCTTATGTAATAGGTTTGATTATTTATATAAATCATTGAGTTTTTTTTTTTTAATTTCTGTGAATTTAACTTATAATTGTTATTTTACAATATCTTGATCTAAACTGGACTGGAATTTTCATTCTTTATTTATTGTAATAAAAATATGCTTATAAGTGAACTTTGTAACATAAGTTACTGTAACGTAAGTTACTCAGCTAAAAATTCCCATAAATTTCAATTTTTGAACTACATTTTTAAATTTGTGAAAATAATTTCCTAAAACTATCCAAAAAAAAGATAAATTATGATTCAAACTAAAAACAATTGTGAAAGAGCAGAGATTTGCCTTAGAACGAACTGTCACGTTATTGCATTCCCTTTTTGTGTAACATAAGTTACTGCCTTATTTTTGGCTGCTAAATTTTGAAAAATTTAAATGCAGCAAATATTTTTGTATTTTTATTATGCTTTTGACTGTCATTTTCATGGATAACTTTCGTACAAGGTTTGTATAACAATATTTGCTCTCACTGAGGTGCTAAATGCAAAAGGGTTGGTCAAAATGTAACGTAAGTCACCGTGGAATTGCCCATTTGTTTTATTTTATTTATTATTATTATTTTTTTTTTTGACAGACGATTTTTTTTGTAACAAAAATGTGTCATTCACAGGGCATTTTATTCTTTGTTTATATTTAACAACTGGCAACGGATTAAAAGTGAAATTCGAGACATTTAATCAACGGACGAGTTTTTTTTTTTTTTTCTTTCTTTGATAAATTGTGTTTTGATGCACTTTGTACTTTTAATTTTTTTTTTTTTTGAAAACAATTGAGGAATTTTTCTACGGAAGAACTGTAACAGTTACATTCGTTAAAAGGTGCGACAAAACTTTATTTATTCCTTTCTTTACTTTTTATGTGTCTATTTCATCTGATGAGACGGGGTATATTTTGCTTTTAGAAACCAGCTTTAAGTGCTAAAAAGGTATGTTTGACATAATTTTTAGTCTCAGATAATCAAGAGAATAATGATCAGATGCTAGAATTCCGATGTCGATGTACGGGAAAGTAGGCTCGCTTAGTTCTTGACAGAACTTCTTGTTATGCTTGAGTTGCCTTATGCATGGTCATGGTTACAAGGAAAAAAAGTCCATGTAGCCAATTGGCAACACTATGCAGTGTAGGGCTAACATTACAGAATAAAAATCAAGTGAAAATGGACCCCTCCCCCCTCCCCCCGTAAGAAAGCAACTAAGTAGTAGAAAACCTATTTTCTGAATCTGAAGTAATATAGGCAGAACCCTGCTGTTAAATTGTTATAAAATGTTGTGAGATGCATTAAATAAGGGGGAGGGGGAGATAAGCTTTTCTGCACGAATTATAGCTGAATGAAAATTTATGGTTCCCTGACCTTTGGTCTCAGGCCTAGGGCGGATCCAGCTTCTGGTTCAGGAGGAGGTCATTTTCGGAAAGGGAGGGGTCATAATGCTATTTTTGTGTTAAAATGGGGGTATTTGACAGTTTTTTCGATCAATAAGTCACAAAAATGTAGTTTTAGGTTATATTTTATGGTTTAAGAGGGGGGGGGGGTCATGACCCCCATGACTCCCCCCATTTTCTGGATCCTTGCCTTGCTCAGGCATACGAGATCCTGGATCTTCAATAAGGCACTGCGTTTTTAATTTTGGGAACGCTCCTTTTGGAAGCCTTAGTTTCGTTTTCAAAGTCAAAATAGAGGTTTGCTTCTTTCAAATGGAAGAGTGGCTCAGCGCATAAGGTTAAGCGACATGCAGCAAAATTTGGCCATGCCCATCCTCACTATTTTGAGCCTTTTAAAATTATCTGAAGTCAGTGGCGAATTTCAGGGGTTACTTGAGAAAAATTGGCGTTTTTTTCCATTTCGTTTTTGTCAAATCGCATTGCAGCACGAGTCTTCTGTGTTGAAAATTTTCATTTGAAGAAAATTAGTATATATATTTTTTTCTTTTTTTTAATATACAAAAAGGTTTCAACGAGTCCTAACCATAAGAAGCATTTAAAAAAGAGATCTTTTGAGAGCTCTGTTCTGCAATTTTTCCTAATGAGAGAATCACGTTTTACTACCCCATATACACCCATCATAAATTATTTCTATAATCTGCCACTGCGTAATTAATGAAAAATACTTCCATTCACGTGTTGTACTGCAAAGTTTTTCTTGATTTAAACAAGAAGTTCTGTCAAGAACTAAACGAGCCTACTTTCCCGTACATCGATATCGGCATTCTAGCATCTGATCAATATTCTATTAATTATCTGAAACTGAAAATTATGTCAAACATACCTTTATAGCACTTAAAGCTGATTTCTAAAAGCAAAATATACCCCTCTCATCAGATGAAATAGACACGTAAAAAGTAAATAAACGAGTCAATAAAGTTTTGTCGCACCATTTAAAGAACGTAACTGTCATAGTTCTTCCGTAGAAAAATTCCACAACCGTTTTCAAATGAAAAAAAAATAAATAAATAAAAGAACAAAGAACATCAAAACACATTTAACAAAGAAAGAAAAAAAATCGTTATAAAATGTCTCGAATTTCATTTTTAATCCGTTGCCAGTTAATAAATATAAATAAAGAATAAAATGCTCTCGTGAATGAAAAATTTTTGTTAACAAAAAAAAATCGTCTGCCAAAAAAAAAACAATAGTAATGAATTAAACAAAACAAATAAATAAATAAACAAAAAATCGTCTGCCCAGTCAGTCATTTTTTCTGAGCCTGCATTTCCGCCATGTTTGCGTTGTCGGAGTCGGAATCAGAGTCCTCACAGAAGATTATTCAGAAAAGTACTTTACAATACATTATTTATCAAAACCATTTTCTTGCAAAGTTAGTTTGAAGGAAATCCGCCTTGAAGTTCAGAATCAACATTCAATTTAAATTTTTCCGTAGGCGCTCATGTTAACATTTTTTCTGAACGGTTCATCATTGAACGAAAAATGGTTCAAATTGAAAAGTGAAATATAGGAATGAACCTCTCCAAAATCTTTCGAACAAAAAAAAGTTTATTCAATTCGGACGGTTCACTTAAAAGTTATTAGGTGGGGAAAGGTTGTTTGAACTGTTCAATGTTGAACGAAAAATTGTTCAAATCGGAAATGTAAATACGGGAATGAAGTATCCTTGATAAGATCTTTCGAACAAAAAAAAGTTTGTTCAAATCGGACTGTTCATTAAAAAGTTAGTATCGCGAGGCAGGTTGTTTGAACGGTTCAAAGTTGAACCAAAAATTGTTCAAATCGAAAAATCAAATATGGGAATGAGCTGTACTCGCCGAGATCTTTCCAACAAAAAAAAAATTTGTTCAAATCGGAATGTTCAATCAAAAATTATTAGGGGGGGACAGACAGACCGACCGACCGACCGACAGACCGACACACAAATTCTCCATCTCAATACCCTACTTTCAAATTTTTATTTTTTCGATATTCATTTTACCTTTTTATTTCTTTTTGGCTTTTTTTAACTTGGCGATATTTTTTGGACTTGGCGATATTTTTTGGGCTTGGCGATATTTTTTGGACTTGGCGATATTTTTTGGGCTTGGCGATATTTTTTGAGCTTGGCGATATTTTTTGGACTTGGCGATATTTTTTGAGCTTGGCGATATTTTTTGGACTTGGCGATATTTTTTGGACTTGGCGATATTTTTTGGACTTGGCGATATTTTTTGGATTTGGCGATATTTTTTGGACTTGGCGATATTTTTTGGACTTGGCGATATTTTTTGGACTTGGCGATATTTTTTGGGCTTGGCGATATTTTTTGGGCTTGGCGATATTTTTTGGGCTTGGCGATATTTTTTGGGCTTGGCGATATTTTTTGAGCTTGGCGATATTTTTTGGGCTTGGCGATATTTTTTGGGCTTGGCGATATTTTTTGAGCTTGGCGATATTTTTTGGGCTTGGCGATATTTTTTGGGCTTGGCGATATTTTTTGGACTTAGCGATATTTTTTGGACTTGGCGATATTTTTTGGACTTGGCGATATTTTTTGGACTTGGCGATATTTTTTGGGCTTGGCGATATTTTTTAGATGCATTAAGCCACTTTTAATACTTTTTTCGTCTTTCTTTTATTTTTAACGGGAAAGTAGGCTAAAAACTATTAGGTGGGGAAAGGTTGCTTGAACGGTTCACTGTTGAACGAAAAATTGTTCAAATCGAAAATGTAGATACGGGAATGAAGTATCCTTGAAAAGACCTTTCGAACAAAAAAAAGTTTGTTCAAATCGGACCGTTCATTCAAAAGTTAGTATCGCGGGACTGGTTGTTTGAACGGCTCAAAGTTGAACCAAAAATTGTTCAAATCAAAAAATCAAATATGGGAATGAGCTGTACTCGCCGAGATCTTTCCAACAAAAAAAAGTTTGTCCAAATCGGAATGTTCATTCAAAAGTTATTAGGGGGGGACAGACAGACCGACAGACCGACCGACAGACCGACCGACAGACCGACACACAAATTCCCCATCTCAATACCCTACTTTCAAATTTTTAATTTTTCGATATTTATTTCATTTTTTTGTTTCTTTTTGACTTTTTTTTACTTGGCGATATTTTTTGGACTTGGCGATATTTTTTGAACTTGGCGATATTTTTTGGACTTGGCGACATTTTTTAGATGCATTAAGCCAATTTTAATGCTTTTTTCGTCTCTTTTATTTTTAACGGGAAAGTAGGCTAAAAAGGGGAAAAAATCTGCTGAATCGAAAGTTATAAAAATAGTTTTTAACCGTTGAAAATAGTTCTTATTTTTTAACCTGCTTGAAACTGAACAAAACGCGAATTATGAAACTGGAAAAAAAATTAAATGAAAATAAATAAATAAATAAAAATAAATGAATTTAAAGAAATAAATAAAAATAAATTGAATAAAACTAAATAAATAAAAATAAATAAATAATTAAAAATAAATAATATAAAAAAATGAATTCAGGCACCATGAATTCAAATTATGTTTCGAAATGACGATTTACGATAGGTGTGTGTGTGTATAATCTTTTATGTGTGTATGCAGAATATGGGCACCACCACTCGAAGGAGCAGGGGCCAGTGGACGTCCGAGGAGATGGAGAACTGGGACTCAACTTGCGGCAGACTTCGAGTCCAATCTGAAAAAGGGACTACACAGACCATTGAGGTTGAAAATGAAAATTCATAGCAATTTGTCACCTCCCAGGAAAAAAAGAAAAGAAATGTTCAAAAAAAAAAAAAAAAAAGAAGAAGGGACTAGAATAAAATCAGATTGTTCAAGCGAAAAATATTTTTAATCATTTTTAAAAGACATTTCACAACCAGATTTTTTTTCTTATACTTTTTAAATACTTCTTCTCTTTTTTTCATTATAATGTTGCCTTGAATCTAATCAATATAATAATTCACGACACTAGAATCTGACGAAAATAATAATCAACGCGTCAAAGGTTTTTTCTTAAAATAAAGCACAAAATTCTTTAGAACCAGAGTAAAAAGATGCGTAGTAATTAAGAGACATACGAGGAAGTTCTTGCAACTCATGCCAATCACCCAAACTTGAATATCTAAAAAGGAGGAAAACTTCTGAGAGAAAGACACATACAAGTAAACAGCATTGACTTGGGCGTCTCTTCGAAAACGTGGATCGTTCTATTTTTGAGCCTAATTCGAAGTTGATGATATCGTAAAATTTTCTGTTTGTGCATTTAGTTATAGCAATTCAGTTCTGTAGTATTGTTAATTAGCAAAACTTTTGGTCGACATTCGATCAATGAGAGTGTTTATTATTTGCACATTTTTTTTAAATGTTAACCTTTTTGAGCTCATCGCCCCCTCAAGACTCTGACTGACACCTATCGCCCCCCCCCCCCTACCTTCCCCGAAAAAACTATAAGTTGGCGCGAGTGAACATCGCGATATCATTAAAAATATAAGCACCTAACTTTAATTTGAAGTAAAATGTACGCAATAAAGCAATTATAACCAATCACTTTTAAACTAAAAATATTGATAAATATAATAAAATATTTTTTTTTCTTTCACAAAGCAAACTGATGTAAGAATTTGAAGGGTAACATTTAACTAAGATCATTGACGTACTTTTCAAAAAAAAAAAAAACAGAAGTACATTGTTCAAGAGATTATTTTCTTTTCTACATTGGAATCTGCAGAAATAAAATCATTGAAACTAAACAGTTGAAGGAAAATAAATTGAAAATCTGTAAAGTCATAAAACTGGCAGTGAATGACAAAATACTTCCTAAAGTTTATCCGAAGTGCAAGGAGGAAGCTCTTGAAATTTCGTTTGTTTCTTTCGTAACTTGTGATTAATTGTCCGAACTCTGAACAACCGGTTTCGTACACTTTTACAATTTCGGTTTTCGTTACCCTTTTATTATTACCGTTTTCTCTTTCCCCCCATCGCCCCCCTATCGCCCTTTAAGAATTTATCGCTACTTTGAGGAGTCAAATCGTCCTTTGGGGACGATCGCTCTGGTTGAGAACCACTGGTCTAACCAATATTAGGCGCTAGGTAGCTTGGGCGGCTACTTACAATGAATAAATAAATGAGTAAATAAATAATTAAACAGAAAAAAAACAATTAAAAAAATTGTTGAGTGGTTCTCGAGCCATTGTACTCATAGGTGGCTGGTGCACCGAAAGAGTGGGGGTCAAAGTGGGGAGGGGCAGCTTCAGTGGGCGGCTCCCCTGAAGCTGACTTTCCAACAGAAATTTTTTTTTCAATTGAATTCTAACGTCATTATTAGAAAAACAAATGTCTCTAAAATATTCGGTACACGACCTCAAAAATCGTAAGCAATTTTTGAAATTGTACGCCATCTTGGATGACGATCGGTAGGGAAAGGGATGCGATTTGGGAACTATTTCCCGGAATTCCTTCAAAATGAAAGTTTTTAAAATTATGCTTCTAGTCTATCTTTAGTGGTAAATGAATGAATAAGGAACAGAGACCTGCCGAGGTTCGGGGGGGGGGGGGGGAACCCTTTTACGTATTGAACTGATGTGGTACTTTTCAGGGGTACTTATTTTTTCAATTTTTTTTTTATGTTTTAATATATCATGCCTGTTGAATCTCTTGATAAAGTTATGGTTTACTTTCCTTTTTTTTTGGATTCAAACACCTAGAGTTACTGCAGTAATTATTCATTATTATGTTTTAAAACTCGCTATAAAGAATTTACTTTTTCTTTTTCACCTAGTGGAAACATAATTCGGCTGCAAGTGCATATTTCTCTTTTCTTAGCTTTGATTTTCACGATGATATATTTGCAGAAAAAAGAAATATAAATATGTCGGCGGCCTCATTCATCTATTCATTATTATTATTCTTTTTAATTAACGCTTGCCATCGATTTGTACTATGCAGTGAGTAAATTTCTTTCGCTAACGAAATGTGTTGGAAACGCACTCATTGGCGGCCACCAGTTGCGTGAATTATAACACAGAATATAAATGATTGCATTTTTTAAAACATCCTGCTGAAAAAAAAAATTGTCATTTTTATTCAATTTTTTCAATCATTTCTTTCATTTAATTTTTTAAAATAATTTCTCTGCAGGTTTTTTCTTCCTTCACCTTTTTTTCTCTTTCTGTTTTTGTTTTTTAGTCATTCAAATGAAATCGGCGGCCCCATTTCTAAAAAAAGTGGAGGATTTCAGACCCCCCTGCCCCCCGACGTTCGCCCTGTACCGCGACTTCTGACTACCATAGGTATAAAAATGCTGAGTTGAAAATATGCGCGTCTTTTTGATCTTAACCTTTCGGTAAATACTATAATACTATAGATTTTTCATGGTTGTTTCAAGTTTCGTTAGAATAAAATTAATGCGATTTAATCATAACACATGCAAAAAATGTTTTTTTTTTTTTTTTTTTTTTTTCTGAACCAATAAACACTATTTTCACTTTTAACGGGAAAAAAAGTGAATGAAAACGGAAAACAAAAAACGCGGAAATATTGGAACGCGGTTTTCAGTTACAAAAAATCCTAACACATGTTTCAGAAATATCTCATGTAAAAATATAGTTTTCTGAATACAAAATAAATTGAATCATTAAATAGAGCAAATCTATTTTCTTAGTTTTCTAATTGTAAAACATTTTGTTAAATACTTTTTAATAATACTTCACAGTTTTTATTTTCTAAACTGTAACCGAACCATTTGTTTTTCTCTTCATTTTTTTCTCAAGCGAGCGAAGCGGTGAATGTTATTTGTTTCCTTCTTGTTGTGTTGAGAATTCTTGAACGCTCTGTTGCGTTCAAATCATGAATGTGTGGAGCATTGAACTTTCCAAATTTTTATCTTCTTGGTCAAAGAGTTTAGAATCTATGATAAGTTTCTGCCTTATTTTAGTATAACAGGTAGTTAGTCACCTTAATCGTAAGTCACTTGTCCGCTCAAAGTTCTCAATTTGCTTATTTTTTCCTCCAGCTAAAACATACCGTTGCTAAATTCTGAAGAAAACTTTTACAATGCAGGGTCAATAGTGACAAATGCATTTCTTTGTTCCACTTTGTTGTAATGTTATTTTAATGTGATATTTTAGTAGAATGTAGCTTAGATAAACGAGTGTATTTACACAGATGAATGTTTGTGTATGCTGAATCTGTTCTTAATGTTTTTACAGTCAGTAATGGCGGAAACAGTGCCAAGTTCAAGAGACAATCCAGCAGTGCTGAATGAAAGCAATTCCAGTGATTTATCAGATTCAATTATAAATGAAGATATTTTAGTTGATGGGAAAAATGCAAAGCAGATAAAATGTCAGCGGTGTCCATCTACAATACTAGTTCCAGGAACAGCAACTTTAGTGAAAAAGGAGGTAAAATAAGTGAATTATTTTAAAATTATTTCAACTGACTTATAAAAATAAGGAAATTACACCAAAAACAATTATGAGTTTGGTAACGCAACAAATATTCTGCCGAGGCCGAATATTTGGCCTGTCCGCTTAATATTCGACTTCGGCCGAATACCTATTTTATAATTCCGCCTTAGCCGAATACTGTAAAAATTGGAATTAAATGTTCCCACTTTGAAAGTTTTATACAATTTTACTTATTCTTATTGCCTTTAATGGGCATTTTAAATGAAATCTTGCTATACCATGATGCATTGCTATTTTTGAGGGTATTCACTAATTTTATTTTCAACTAAAACTGTATCTACTATAAATCTTGACCATCTCAACGCATAAAATAAATCTACACATCAACATAACACTGTAGGACAAAACAAAATGCTTTTTCTGGCATATTACGGTTGGTATACTTATTTTATTTTGAGAAACTAGTTTTAATACATAAGAGATTTAAATTGATAAAATACAAACGTAAATCATGCTTGAACCCTCAAAATAAAATCTGTAAAAATGGAATAGAAAGAAAGAAATGTTTTATTTCCAAATCTTTTAATTAAAAAAAAAATGAATATAAGAATTTAAAATGTAAAAATCTCATTGATATTTTTCCTACATAACATTTCAAAAATGTTCTTTGTAATCTTTGCAATTATGAAAATCATAGAGCTAAGTTTCTCTTGTACAAACACAAATTGTGATGCAGAAAGAAAAGCTCAACATTTTTCAAAGTCTCTTTCTTTTTTTTCATGTAATGTTACAGATTTACAAAATAGGTGTTAATTACATTTGGAACATGTAGTGAACCTCTGGTTCTATAGGTAGGTACTGTCTAGTCAGTTAGGATAGATTAGGAAATTTAATTCTCACACTTAAAAGACCATTTTGTTTTTTATAAAAAAAAGGGTTCTAGGAAAGATACCGATCAATTTCTCTTGGTGCTTATACTGATAAAATCTGGATTTATCTAAATATAATTATATTTTTGTATTGGAGCGTGCTTTCAGATATTAACATATCTTATAGAGGTTTGTTGCTGATAATTTTGATAAATGTAAATACTAAACATAATAAAAAATCATATGAGTTACAATTTCGTGCTGAATCATTTCAGTTTATTTACTTTTTCCTCATATTTATTAGGAAAAGCTTTTTGATACACGTTTTTTAAAAGCATAAATAAGATCTGATAAGAATAAAAACTTTAAGAACAATTAGTAAGGAAATACATTCTTCTTTAGAATTATTTTGGCCGAATATTTTTGAAGTTCATACTAATGTTACTATTCTTAAAAAAATTACTCCAAATTATTTTTAAAAATCTTTAATAATATATATTGAACTCTTAATCATGCAAAATTCTATGCTTTGTTTATCAACAAAAACAAGTTAACTATTCGGCAGCTAAATAGCCGAATATTCGGACTTGATTATGGCCGAGTATTCGGTGAAATCACTATATTCATTGCATCCCTAATGAGTTTTAAACAAGAAATGTATTTTTAAAAAAAAAGTACTTTTATTCTTCATTTTAATATGTTTTGGAAAAAAGTTCAGATAATATCATAATGAACAATTTACTAGCAATTAGACTGGGATTTGTGTATAAATATGCAAACTGGTGTACATACGGGTAGTGTTCACTCTAGAGGAAAAAAAGGGCAGGGTGCTGGTGTCTGAAAGGGGCACTACTTCAACGCGGTATCGCCCCCTCCCAGAGCTGGGGCACATCCCTTCAAATATTGTTGAACTCCAGGAATGTGTACCTGTGCCCCTAAAAAAAATTGGATAAATAGCTGCAAGTTCAGATTCTTTGAGCCATATTTACTGCAATTAAAAATATTCTGATAAGAAATTGAAAATGCATGTGGCAAAAGTACAGGAAATTTAGGGAACAAATGCATAGATCAACATATTGAGGGAGAATTTAAAGTTCGAAAGATAAACCTCTCATTATTTCTTAAAAATTATTTCTTCTAGTAATATAAATTATGCCATTAAGTATTTTAGACGATAAAGAAAATGATGAATATTAATTAAATATTTAAAAAATAATAACATTTAAAACAAACATTAAATTAAAATATTATATGCTCATTTGTTTAATTTTAATATTTTTGCACAAAATCAGTGATAACCAATAAGCAAATAATGACTATCTCGATGAACTTGAAATAATTCATAGACAAGTTTTGGAACAAGATAATAATTAAAATGAGAAATAAACAACCTAATTAAATGTAGCACATATTGAAATAACTTCCAATTGTTAAGAAATTTCAAACATTTACAAGATGCAAAGTATTGAAATCTCAAACACTAGAAGTAATTATTTGCGAAACACGTCTTTAATGTTGTCATGTTTCATAAAATTTATTTTATGATTTTTTTGAAAATAAAACATAAAATAACCTTATCTTGAGTAGCATACGTTAAAAAAACTTCCGATAATCAAATACATTAAAGAATTTAAAAGATGCAAAAGGATTGAAATTTTAAACCCGAGTGGCAATTTTCCGCGAAATAGAGTTCATTGCTGACATGGTTTAAAAAATAAAGTAATTTATTAAAATAAAACACAAAACAAGCTAATATGAAGTCCAAGTGTCTAAAAACCTTCTGATTGCTAAAAATATAAAAATATTTACAAGATGCAAAAGGATTGAAATCCCAAACACGGCAGGCATTTTTTTTTTACAACGCACTTGTATTAAGCATATCGAAACATGTAAAAAAATAGAAAATTGTATTGCTGGACAGTTAAAAAAGAAAATCACAATTCAATGAATATCTATGGACATCAAGAACTATATTAACTTTCAAAAATTTTTTAAACACTTGAAAATGAATTATTTTTACCAAGTACAGGAAAATGGCTGATTGACAGGCACTCCTTATTTTTTTGAAGTTTAACCATTTCAAGATCGAATCTGCTAATTTTATTATTTATTTTATTCAGAATAAAAAAGTCTCATCTTTTTTTTCATATCTTCCAAAAAGTTCCAAAAGACAAGCATTTACTTGTTATGGAGCAGATAATGGCTTTGAGTTTTAAGACTTCGGTTATGACTCATGATGTTCAAACTTTTTTCAATGAATAGTTCTAAAAAGGAAGGATTAATATTCAAATAACAAAGCTTGCCTTTGCTTAAATCTTAATTTTTTATTTCTTGCTCTTTGAATTTCCTTTTTGCAGAAGGCATCTACAAGATCGCAGACTTTTCGGCGTACGTGTCAGTCGCCATTTTTTATGTAAGTCATGGATAACGGGAGTTTTCTGGGAAATAAGTACTCCTTCTATACTTTTCCTGGAACAAACACCCCTGCCCTACAGGTAAAAATACTAGAAAGTATTCACCACCCTCCCTCTCTAAGAGTAAATTCTCAGAAGATCAAGAATAGGGCTTAAATGGGGAGGAATGAAACAATGATTTCTCTGGCTCCCCTCGCCCCCTCATGGATGACAGGACCTTTTTCTACATTGGAAAGAAAAGGGAAAACATGCTCTTTTACTGATAACACTTTCAATTCTTAGAATCTTATTCATTCTCTTTGTCTGGGGATCTGATTGCCTTTTCTTCATGAGCCAGTTTCAGGGTGCAATTCTGGGGACAAAGACAATGCATGCATGTTTTTTCAAGGATCCCTGTGGTCAAAAGAAATTGCCTCAATATCGCGATCGGCTATACGATGTTTGAGACATCTTGTTTTATATACTGGGCGCAATTTCGCATTTTTTGAAAGGGCAGGGCGCAGTTTGAGGATTAAAACTAGGGCAGGGCACATTTTGCCAATCTGAAAAAGGGCAGGGCGCTGCGCCCTTCAAAAACGGCCTAGCGGGAACACTACGTACAGGTATGAAATCAATCCTGTATTTCTATCAGTATATCAAAAAGTACAGGAATCCTTTACTGCTATCTGTTTGAAACAGATATACAAGAGTAATCACATTTCAAATGTTGTAATCAATCCTAGAAAGTCAGCGTTCCACAACCTTAATTGACTGAAAATCTAATTTCCAAGTTTGCTTTGAGAAAAAGATCCACTTTGGGGGGGGGGGGGGGGGGGGACCCTCGATCGCAGAAAATTATCAAAGTTAGCAGAATGTTTTGATATTTTTTAACAAATGTTTACTATTATTATTATTATTGACCAGCAGTAAATGTCATTTGCAAGTTGACCCCCCCCCAAATGACGGGCCTTGGGGGGGGGGGATATAATAATTGAAGTTTCTCAAACAACCAACTCGACTATTTGTAACATGTGTATTGTATGTCTATGGCAACACGCCCTTTTAGGTAGCTGGATTGGCAACACACGAGGACAAGATTTGCGTTGCTTGCATGATGGACGTGTGTTCTTCTGTTTTTACTTACTCTTCATTTTATGTTAAGCTGTTAATAAAGATTTGTTAAGTTTGGAATGTTGCTGTGTGCTTTAAAACAAGACAGTATTATGGGATCAAGGGGTGGTTAAACTCTTTACACTTTATACTTCAATAACTATATAAGGAAGGTCAGACATTATGCTTAAAAAATAAATTGATTAGCAGATAAATCTTTCCAAGCAAGTGAGGTTTAATTTCATATTCTGGAAGTATTTCAGATTTGTATAAGAGGTAAATGTCATGCTTTCGGTTCCAAACGAATACTAATTTGTTTTTTTATACCTCTTGCGGTTTTAATTTTATTGGTACTTAATTTTTCTTCACGTTAAAACAGCCTGTTTCGAGTTCTTTCAGTTGAGAAAGAAAGCAAAGGAGAGTAGCTATTTTTTGAACTTACTTTATCAACAAGATGTTCACGTTTGTAACTTTCAAGTTGAGTCAACGTGTAGTTTTTTATGACTAATAGTAGTGAATGTAAAGTTTGCATTACAAGATCTGTATCATATTTAATGATTTTTAACTTTTCTAATAGCAGTTTTTATTGTTGAAATGTATCACAAAATCTTTTCTTATTTCAGTTTGTTTTGCCTGATCCGCAATTGAAAAACGAAAGCAAAGAAACTCCAGATGAGGACTCTAAGAAATATTGGTGTGTTGACAATATGTATGCATTTGAAAATGTTGGTTTTAGTAAAAATGTTGATGGGATTAAATATTTGATTTGTGCCGATTGTGAAATAGGTCCAATCGGTTGGCATGATCCCAATACCAAGTTATCCTACGTTTCACTGAGTAAAGTTAATTACTGCTGATTTCTGTGATGAAATTTATTATATGAATGAATGCATCTAGAAAAAATAATAATATGTAATTATGAATCCATTTTTACCTTTATGATTGTTTTGAATGTTATATCCGATAGTTTTTTGCAAGTTTTTTTGATTTAGATTTGAATGTTTTTTTTTTTTTTTCAAACAGCTTGGAAATTGCCATTAAAATATTTGAGGTCTGAATGTTAGAAAATGACTTTGTTTCTTGCTTGAATTTTCAGTAAATTTTTTCGTAGATATTTCTAATTTCCAAACTAAGAATATTTGCTTTAAAGTTGATAAATATCGAACTTACATGTCAATTTTTTACTAGAGAAGCTGACATTTTTTATATAAGCGTTAAGATTCTTAAAACTCAAACTTTCAATTTTTCTTTGTTGGCATGTTTTTTAGTTAGTTTGCCTCATAAGTAATAAATGACATGCTGCTCTATTGCTGTAGCTTCTATGTAATTTTTAGTTTTTGCTTTTCTGACAAATGTAAAATTTTGTTTGATTGTAAAATAAGCTAATGATTCAAATTTTTCATACTTTTAATAAAACAAAATAAAAAATGAACATCTTATTGCTCCTTTTTCTTTTGCAGTGTTAAATAAACTGAATATTATAATTGTGATGAAACTCACACTATACCATCTTGCTTTTATAAAATGAAGTTATACTTCAGTTTTTGAGTATCCTTTTTTGAGTGCTCATTTTTAAAAGATGTAGCCTTTGCCGTTGCCATAAAGCTATTACAAATGAAAATAATATATGTTACCATTTTAATAGGTTATATATCTGCATATTTCTTAAATAGTATATTCCCAATGCAACAAATTTGTCCAATTTAAACTCTTATTTATATATGTACACAATTGAGTTGCTAATCTATATACATAAATGACTACTTTAGTATGTATGTACCGTAAAATCCCATTTCGATTATAACCCCCTTCCCTTTTTTTCCAGAAGTGAAATTACTCTTTTAACTTGAATATACTGTATAAAAAATCTCGATTATACCCCCCCCCCCATCTGAAATTTGACAGTTTAGTTTTGAAAATAGGGGGGGGGGGTGGTATTTTCAGGATTTTACAGTATGACCGGGGGTAATCTTCAAAACTACTGGACCGACTTTAACCGTTTCTTCACCGTAGCTACATTAACAGGAATCAGGATAGGCTATAATTTATTTCTAAAAAACTAAGTTGAAAAAAGTTATTATGGAAAACAGTAAATTTCATGACATTTTCCCATTAAATAATTAAATTTTTAATCCATTGTTGTAAAAATTTGTACAACAATATCTTACTACTATTATATATGCGAAAGTTTGTATGAATGGATGTTTGTTCCTCTTTCACGCAAAAACTACTGAATGGATTTTGATGAAACTTTTACCACAATGTAGCTTATACATCAGAATAACACATAGGCTATAATTTATAACGATATTCAAAAACGTTCGATCGGTAGCGCCTTTTTCATTCCAATTTAAGGTACATATTTCTCATAAATTAAAAGGCATTGACCAAACTAATTCAGTATTTAGTGTATCATCTCAACTCCCTGTCGAAAGCTAAAATTGCGGGCATCATTTCTTCTTTCCGTATTTAATGTTCAAGGCTTTTCTCAAGTCAAATCATGAAGGTTTTTTTTTTCCAGCTTCATGGGGAATATCCAGGCTTTTACCATGATTTGTATTTAAAACGTTTTGTAGTCTTAGTTGTTTAAGTAGAATATTTATCCTTAAGCAATGTGTTTTTTAATGTGCATTGCTGCGTGAAAATATTATTTCTTTAGAATAAATTGTATTCCTTTATTAGTAAATTGTTCACTGTATCAATTATTTTCACAAGTTTCGTAAATTTGTCGGTCCTGCTTAATCCGGTAACGGATAAACAAATAAAATATACTGGAACTGGATATTTCCCATGCCATAGTCGCAATACTAAAGATTCCGCTTTGTCGAATTCTCCGCTTAATCAAATAATATTTCTTGGAACCGACAGTATTCGTTTGAGTGGGGCCGACAGTATGTGTTTTAGAGTATCGGTAATGTAATTGCTTGAAGAGATTGGCAAATAATAAATGAATGGGGTTCATTATTTTCCAATTTAATGGAGCTTTAAATACAACTTTACGGTATTTTTAAAAATTTGTTTGCGCTGACTGGGCGGGTACTTACAATTGGTCATACAACTAACGCCAGTTTTGGCGCCAAAGACTATGTAATAATAATTTACTTCTTACACGATATAGCTAAAATAAAACGATTGTTGTCGGATATTAGTAGACTGCGCCAAAATCTTAATCATCGAGATAATACTCCCACAGTTGAAGAAAAGTTCAGGTTTTTTTTTTTTTTTTGGCCGATTCCGTACGTTGTCATTTAAAAACTTTTAAAACTTACGTCAAAGCGTAAAATAATCTGCGTACGAAATTAATCAAACCCCAAAACTAAAATTACCATTAATTTGTGTTTTTTGCAGAAATAATTGTCAAATGCTCTCTACTAATTTCGAAATCACTTAGGACAAAAACTTTTAGCGTCATTTCATGGTCAGCAATATTTTCTCAGCATTAAATGACAATTTTTCTTTGACAAAAATTACTGACCTAATAATACTTAAGCATATTTTCAAAAAGTAGGGAGGAGAGCAAAATTATCCTAGGTATCCCAAAACAATTACCGCAAATTTAGCGACATTTTAAATCGTCAAAGCGGTTCGTTTTGAGTTCTTTTAGTTTAGGAATAAAAAGGCGATTATAAATTGTTTCTCAATATTTTTACTGGCCCAGGCAACGCCGGGTATTTTTGCTAGTTAATAATAATCATAATGACATTTTGAATCAAGGCTTCTCTGGAGTAAGTATGAAATTTATTGCTTTCTAAGGATTTTTATATTCATGTATGCCAATAATCGATACCGGGTCAAATAAAAAGAGAATTGATTTTGGAAACATTTAGAAAATAGAAAGTGATTTTTTGAAAAATCACACAGCTAAAATAAATAACGCATTTCAGTTTGATTTCACATTCTCCTTCACACCCAGTAAATATACCGCATAGTCACAAAAAATATCTTTGAGAAATATGATTCTACTGGGCTTAGTTGAAAGTCAAAAATTTATTTTCTTGGATTTGGCATGTTTTACATTTAAACCCGTGCAGCGCCGGGCACATCAGCTAGTTTCACATAATATGCATTTTACATCTATTGAAAAATTACTTACAGCAAATTAACTATTTTCTACTTGGGGAAGTTTTGACATAGCTAATCTTTTTAGCAATCCCTTTCGTCTTCGTTACTTGAACATTTGACTACATATGCAATGTTTCAAAAAAACTTTCTTTGGATTTTTTAAAATTTTCTCTTATATATGTGGTGCTTTTTTTTCCATATTCCATTTATAATAAAATAGAGTTTAGTATTACTTTATGCCAGGGCTTGAAAAAACCCGTTTTTCTCTTTTTTGAAAAAGCCCAGCCTGCCTGGGTTTTTGATGAAAACCCCCGGCTATTTCAAGAATCATTTTAATATCATTTTCTATTTAAAGATTGTACACCTACTTTTACATTTCATAGAATCAGAGGAAACCTGAAGAGAGGTCACTGACGTCCTAAAAACTTCTTTGACAAATATGAAAAATGTTTTGTAATATTGAATTTTTTAAATTGATACTGAATTGAAATTATAGATTGAAATGATTATTGCTTTTTTTTGATCATTTAAATATTTAAAAAAAAAAACAAATAAGTGAAATTCACAAGCAGTTTTATTTTTAATACCTAATAAACTGCCAGGAAATGATGATAGCAATTTCTGGACCAGGTACTAAAAGGACCAAGACTAAATATTATAACAAACTAAATACTATAACTAAATTGATCAATACCAATTTCTAGGCTTGATATAGATCAAAATATTCATAATATTTAGTTCGTTTTTGAAATAAATGTTTTCCATCCCGCTTTGGCGAACCCTGATTTATGCTGGAAAAGAATGGTATTGTTATTTGAGTTGAAGATTCCTGGAGACAAATCTTTTCTGCTTTCGAATAAGAATTTTTTTTTTTTGCCATCATTTAAAAAAAAGTCTTAAGTTACAATGTCTAGTCAGGACCACCAATTTCAGCCTTAATCTTGAATGCATATAGAAGTGTCAAAATATACTACTGTATCCTCTGAAGAATTCTTTATTGTGGAGCAAACAGACTTAAGATTACTACATGCTCTTGCTGTGGTTGAGTTGAACAATATACTATACATATCATTATCATGATTTGTAAATTGCTAAAATCATTGATTCTTGCATTCAGAAAATTACATGTAGTTTTCTCTAATCAAGTACAATTAAAAGAAGTTTTAAAAGAGATTTTTCGTGGGTTATGTTCTTTTTAATACACAGGATTCAGTTTTTTGTCATCAAAAACTTAGATTTTGTTTTGAAGTATTAGGTAAATATTTTATCAATCATTGTCAACATTTTACATTTACATAATTGTCAAAGTAATTAAATAGTTACATCATATTAAATGTAATTATGATTTATATTACATATCATGCAATGTAAAGTTGACACATTTTTAAATTAAAAATTTCGAATTAGCTTCGAGTTTGCTTTACAGTCGATTGAATGCCCAGCTACATTTTATTTAGGATACTTTATATATTCTTTAGTGAAGGGAACTATCATAGAAGTGACCAAGCTACTTTAGGTCTATTTGTTGATTTAGGGTATAATGTCTGGCTCGATTTTACTACTCAACTGACTATCATTAAAACCTCTGTATCAATGAAGTTACTAGTAATTTTTTAGTTAATACATAAAAATATAGTTGTGACAAATAGTAAAATTAGACAAAAGAAAAATACCCTTAATGTCTATTTTTCAACATAAAATAATCAACACTTTTTAAAGCATCAAAACCGAAATCAATTGAAAATCGATGCAAAATTTGGAGCCAAAGGTATAGAAAATGAATTATTGATTGGAGCACATTCTTTAAATTGTGAAGGCTGCCCTAGAATTAGGTTGCATTTCAAGTGAATATTTCTGTTTGGTATTAACTGAATTAAAATAAAATGTGTAGTTGTAACTCCTACAATGCTGAGCAATTCTTCAATTTTTTTGAATCCTGATATAATTTTCGTGCTCTTGCAAGAGAGGGCCTGATTGTGAAGCATGTAGCTAGAACTATGTTGCGAGAGGGTTGAGAAATAATTATCGTATTGTCTTGATCTTGGTCTCATTGGAAAGATTACGAAAAATCCTATATTGGAACATTTTCTACCTACAGTGGGGTGAAGGGGATGTTGAAAAATCACGTGGAAACAAATTATACCTGCATAAGTATTGTGAAAATAAAGTTTTAATTGCCGTTGCCATTTTGTTCAAACGTGGAAAGATTGACTTCAATACAAAGTGAACTAAGCCAAGGCTTAGCTTGATATCTGCAGTTTTTGGGATTACACTTAAATGTTTTGAAGGGGAAAACACTACTCTTTCTCCAAATTTTTTTTTCTATTTACTGCAAGAGCGCAGGCCGTGTGGGTACTGCTAGTTAATTATAATATTAAAAAATGCAATAGTTAATAAATTATTGGCAGTTTATAACAGTTGTCCCACACACACAAAAATTCTAAAGGTGAAAGAAAAAATCATCATATATCATTTTATCCTCTGTAACATTTATGTTCTGATGCTTCAAAAATTAGTGTTAAATAATTCTTATGAATAAAAATTTTGCAATAAAAGAAAATATGAAGACAATAACTTTTCCCGTAATTTCTAAGAAAAATGTAGATGATACTTTAATAAAATATAAAAACGTTTATAATATATTTCAAAAAATATGTATATATTTATGCTCATTTTGTTGGGACCCCTCCCCCCACTAATTGAATCAATATCTATAAAATCGAATGCATAACTTTATGAATTCTTTTACAATGTGATTTTATTTTGAACAAGACTTCAGACAAAATTTAACTATGCTCTGAACGATAATATTTGCAAGGTTTCACTTTAAACACTTTGAATTAATTCTTTCTTTATCTCTACTAATAATAAAGCTGAAGGTGGGTCTGTCTGGCTGTCTTTCTATCTGTCACGGGTGTAGCGCCAAAACCGTTAATCGAGTTTCAGCAAATTAGGCACAAAATTAGTTTGTAGCATGGGGTTGTGCGTCTCGAAAATTGTTTTAAAAAATCAATTTTGATTTTTTCTTTTCTAAGTTCACGCTCATTTTTCACATAAATGTGATGAAATGGGGAAGAAATATTTTATATACATTTTCAAATTTCACATTTTTCGAAAGTTTAGAATTTTCCGCTAGAAATGATATCAGTTCGAAGTTTCTATGAGCATTAGAAGAGCGGTAATAATTGTTTTTAGAATCCTGGAAATTCAAGGCTTAACTTGAGCAAGCCAAACGATTCTAAAATGGTTAAGCTCGAGAATAAAATTTGAAAATAAAGATGAAAGGAATTATTTTATCAACGGAAATTGACTTTTCACGTTTGTACCATGGTTATGTTTTCATACCTTTTTCTTTTTTTTCCCTTAATAATTAAAAAAAATATTTGTTTTTGTAGCAATCCAAACTCCTAGCCTTATTAAAATGAGTCAACTGAAGTATTTTAACTGTTGAAAAAAATCGTCGGCTTTTATTTTCGCAGTTTTTAAGATATTAAAACTCGGTAAATTATAAAAATATCGTATGAATTGCGATATTGCAACGTTCTTTCTAAAATGCTTCATTTCGACAAATGTATTTTGTTTTCAAAGCTAGGAAAGTAAACTTCCTTCTTCTTTAAACTTTGGTAAGATTTCTGTAAGCAACAAAATTGTTCTTATTTTAACTATTGGCTTATTTTTATATCATACTTTTGAGAAATTATGTTTGAATTATAACTAAAATTGAGTATTCTTTCTCCTATATCAATTATTTAACAAATGACCTTTTAATTTTATACCACGGGAAAAGCCGTGCGGCTGCAAATTTTTTTTGATATATTTAAAGGAATTTTGAGGTGTGAAATTGCATGAGAAATCTCCTGAAATATTACCGATCTGACATTGGATTTGCTTTTTCATTTTTAGCACCAAGTTCGAGACAAAAAGCTTACCAAGTAGTTGCCAGTTTTTGATATTATTGAAGTCTAAATTGAAATCAACACTGATTTACTATGAAAAATACATAAAGAGTCCTTTTCAAACATGGTATTGCAAGCAAAACGGGAGGTGCACAACTTAACTCCATACATAACAAAATTTCAACCTTCTATGACATATTTTTTTTTATTTGTGATATACAGATGTGACAGTCAAATTTCAGATAATTTATTCAGGAATGGTAAACACACACATGAATGGTAGGTCTACATGTTCAAAAATTTATATGTACATAAACATGTGCTAAAAAAAAAAAAAAAAAAAAAAAAAAAAAAAAAAAAAAAAAACCATTCACTTGCAAACATAATGGAAATTTTTTTTTGATCAATTGTACAAGGAAGTAAAGAAGTATTTGTGTTTTTGCAATTGTTCACAAAAACATTAATTGTTTATGCTGATGAAAGAAAGTAAAAAAATGTTTCAGCCATTTTCAACTAAAAAGTTAATTTTTCATGCTGATGAATTGGTGATTTTCATGCCAATGCCACCTATGAAATAAGTCCAGATTTCATCTTTCAATCCTTAAATATCTTTTATTTTTCTGCATTTTATGAAAAAGAACAATAGTTTTATGTACAATCATTTATAAAATGAAATAGTATTCTTTCTATAGAGTCATTCTGTTTATTCTGGTGTCATGATACTCTTGATTATACTTTCAAAAGACCTAAGCATAAAAGAATGATAAATTAGTAATAAATAGAATTAATAACAGATATACTTTAAAAATTACTTTAACCCTTGATTGCATTTAGTTTTCACCAAAAGTATGTTTCTAGTCAATAAATTTTGTTCATTTTTGTTTTCACCTTTTTGATATGACTACTTTTTATTTGAAGATAAATATTATCTTTCATCATCACTGTTATTGCCTTAGAATAGGAGCAGTCAAATTTCAGTTATTAAGATTGACTTTGATAAATGTGGCATGATCTATTTCAAATTTGTTTGATGGGAACAAAGTGCTCAAAAAATATGACTTCATCAAAATAATTATTATATAACACATTAAAGAAAACTAAAATAATTATAACTATACATATATGCACAAAGAAATCCAATCAATAACAACTTCAAGCCTTTTCCATTAGAAGGTTATATTGTGGACATATGTAGCAGTGTTGGCAATTGCTTGCCATCTAAAAAACCTTTTTTGAGTGAATTTGTCAAACAAGATCAGTTTTATTTCTTTTTAATTTATTTTTTACAAAAGAAAAGAATCTACCCTGTATAGTACATTGCTCAATAACTTCACGAAATTTAATCTGTTTTCTGATGGGGATGTAGGTCACTCATGCCTTAGACCGGGTTGTCCAGAAAAAGGGGAAGCGCCAAGACAAAAGAAAGCTTAGCGTGTTGAACATTAATTGAACCACTTTCATATTTTTAAAATAATTCTTTTTTTTAACAATTAGAAATTGTAACTTTTATCATGTTCACCATGTAAGACCCTCATTTTATTTGGGTAAATCTTTCTCAAATTTGATTAGACACAGTTTAAGATTTGACGTTTTCATTTTGTTTTACGTGAATGCAGCGATGCAAACAGATAAAATTTTAAAATCTGAACTCCTGAGATTACCAATAACATGGAATAAACTGCATTTTGGCACGCTTGGGCCACAGGAGAGTTTTTATGATTGGTTCCAGAGCTCTTACTCAGAAGTTAACTTATTAAATTCACACAGTTCAGAGCTCACTGGAAAAAGTACTGTAATAGATTCATCGCTTGTTCGAGAATCCTAACTTCATACTGCTCATAGGTTAACTTGACCCCCCCCCCTTCTCTCCTTTTAAAGAAAAACAAATGTACTTCAACAACTTAAAGCTTGTAAAATATACTTTTTGTAATGCTTCAGTTATTCATTGCAATCACAGGTGAATAATGGTTTCTGGCAAATCTATATTTATTATTATACTTGGAAATCATTTCAATTTAAAGAAATTGGCATAAATAGCTATCAATAAAACTTAATAAAATGGATGCTGTCTCAGAGAATCAATGTATTTCCCTCACCACCCGAGAATAAAAACATAAATGTGCAAGAAGTAAAATAGCTGCACTTAGCAGAAAAAGTTTGATCTGTACAATGATGATGTATTGCATGTAAAATAATGTTATAATTAAAATAAAAACAGTTCCCTAGTGCATTGAAATTATGAACAAATGTTTTGTGGGAGGGAGGAGGACTATTATACATTATATTTTATTATTAATACAACCTAAAATGTCATATCAAAACTTACTTGGAACTTATTGTTTCTCCTGGCACATAAAATGGGTTACACACCATATCAGCATAAGCTGCATGTATCTTTCGAAACATCTAAACATATCACAAAATAAGACAACATTGAAATTGAAACACAAAAAATAGCCAAGTTGCTAGGCAACCGAGCAATTTATATCCTTGTAATTAACAAAGAGTATAGCAACTATTCTATTCATATTTGAATGCTAAAAGTTTTTTTTAAATACTAGTAAATGACAATAAAGCAATAAAAAATAGTAAAATAAAGGGCAAAGGACTTTTTATTAATTCATGTATTATGCTGCTTTAACAAAATGTGATAAATTTTATACTTATTCCCCAAGAACAGAAGGTTTTCAAAATCTAGATTCCCAGGACCCTGACATGAAAACACACCTGCTGTGTGGACCACTCCCCCACACAAAAAAAAAAAGAACCTTATGATTTTTGAAATCTTATTTTCTTATTTTTATTTACGAACTGGTTCTATATATTTATTTATTTTGGTATGCATTTTTTTTTTACAACTGTTAAACAGTTTTTGTTACTAAACATTATTATTTTGGGCTGTGGTAGTAAAAGTGAATTTAAAAATCAATAGCTAGACATAAATATTATCAAATTATTTATACTGGAACATTACCAGTAATAATAAACTAATTGGAATTTATGAAAAGAACATTAGCCTTGCTTGAGACCATTCTTCATTTGAGCTGTATAATCATGGCGTATAAGGATTTCAAATAATGGAAATGTACACACGTGTTTAATTACACAAAAACAATAACACTATGAACACATTCATAATATTTTTTAATCATATTTATCATGCCTCTTTTCCAAAATCATTATTTCAGAAGTGTAACGCATTTCTTACGTCAAAACAAATAAATCTATGGGAGTGATAAAGTTTTTCCTTAGATTTGATTATAACCAAGGTTTCAGGCCCGTCATGTAGGGGATCAATTGCCCCCCCCCCCCTTCGACTTTGAGAAATCAATGTATTTAGTGGGCAGGGTTTTTGTTGTTTTCTGATGAAATTGCATAGTGTTTGCACCCTTTGGCCCCCTCCTGGAAAAACTTGAAATGACAGGCCTGCGAGGATTTGAGAAGCATAGTTAAAATCTTCAACCTCAAAGCTAGTTCAGTACTCTTAGATTGATTTCTTTAAACACATTTTATACCATGAAGTGTAGATAATCTTTGTCACATAAATAAGTAGCGAAAAAGGGCATGAGATGTTTGATTGCTTTGTTCGCTAAATCACAGAATTTAGCTAACTAAGCATTCAATGATAAAATCCTTTTCTTTGCTGCAGATAATTTTCCTTGTCTTATATTTTGAGTCTTAAATGCAGTTGTTTTTACTTACTTTTCATTTTTTTAATGAGCTAGCACCACGAATCCCTGCTTTGGCCTTTGTGTCTGCGTTTTATTAGCTGTAAAGCAGAAAGAAGTTGTCTGGACTTGGTTAGCAAAAGCAACCAAAAATGACGAAATAATTTTCTTCTTTAGAGGTAACTTCACCCAGTCTTATATTGTGACTGCCTTGATTGCAATTATTTTTACTCATTTTGCACTTTTTAGCAAGCTAGCATTGGGGACCCAAAGGGATCTGCAGACCACACTTTGAGAAACTGCTCTAGAACATTTGGACATAAGTGCTGCAGTTAATATAAGTATTATTGACGCACTGACAATCTGCAAATTGTACCCTAACTGGACAAATAAGTAGATTATTTCAAGAATTAAAAAAAAAATTAATACTATCTGGCCTTTGTGTAGGCCATCTAGTCAAGAGTGGCATTATTAATAAAAGGGAATGATACTAATACCCTGATAAGATATGCATATATGTTCAGTTGAAGATATTTCATCTCATAGCAATTCCCTGAATAAATGTTAAAAGAGCATATAGAAAAATAATTACTTGCCTGTCGAATTTCATTGTCTCGAAGGGTAGTATGAGATGATTCCACTATGACTACAAATTTAATTTTTGTATTTGTGACATAGCCATACCTTTTAAAATAAAATAAAAATTTTAATTTTAGTGACATGGAGACATGGTAAATTTCATACTGTGTGTAGAAGATGCAATGCAAAAATAGAGCAAGGCACAATTTTTAACTTAATACTTATTACAATTTTGAGTTGAAAGATTTTTGTAGAAACTTTTTGCTTAACTATATTATTTCATCAAATCTCAACAGAAAATTAGTTTAAATACTGTCGGCCTCGCTTAAACGAATACTGTCGGTTTCAAGAAATATTATTCGAATAAGCGGGGATCTTTAACATTGCGTCTATGGCATCTGTTCCGGGATGTTTTATTTGTATAAGCAGAGTATTCGTTTATCCATTAGTCGATTAAGCGGGGACAACAGTATATCTTTTTAATAATAATTTCATTTTTTTCGATTTTTTTAAATTTTTTATTTTAAAGTATAGGGGGAAAAATAAGTAAATTTTTGCAGTTTTGTTTTGAAATATAACACCATTTCAAATGAAAATTTATATCCATAACTTTTTCAAACAGTCAATTTTTCAGTAAATTCTTGTTTTTTCTCATACATTAACTTTATTTTGTGAAATTGTTATTCATTATGCATAAAGTCAACATGAATTAGCACAAAATCATGTAGGAAGATTTGGGGTGCATTGGGGACCAGTTTAAATTATTTTAATATTACTAATATTTTTCATTTAAACTTATGAGTAATGCAGATAAATCACATGGAACAGTTATATTGAACAAATTTCATTTTAGAAAGTGTTTTAGAAGTGCTGGGTAATTTTCAGAATTCTGCAATTTTATTTTTTGGAATTGGTTTTCATCAAGATTAGAGCAATGAATTAAGTTTTTCTCCTCGTGTAAGTTCTTTTAGTTCACAATTATTTGTATTTTCTTTACTGTTTGTCATAAAGAAAAAAAAATGAAGGCATTTTTTCAGACCAAGTACATGATCGTCTACTTTTAGAAAACCACAAAAACAAAAAATGTAGTAAGTTTATAAAAGTCTAGTAATAGCAGCAGTGAAGTTGATAAAGACCCAAGTACAATGCCGATTCTTAAAAATATGTAGATACCGTATATACTCGCGTATAGGTCGATCTCGCGTCTAAGTCGACCCCCCTACTTTTTAAAGGAAAATCGGGAAAAAATCGAAAACACGCGTATAAGTCGAGACCGCATTTTCTGAAAGGATCGGGAACGTTTTGCCGCTATTTCTGAATGTAAATGTTTTGAAAAGAAGAAAAATGAAATGCACTGAACATTCTTGTGTTAAAAAAAGCACGATTGTTATTCTTTTTCACAAAAAGGGTTCATTTTTGCGATCGCGATTTTCGTAAGTCGGGACCGATCTGGGAGGTTTTACCGCGATTTTTGAATATAAACGTTTTAAGAAGAAGGAAAATAAAATACAGTGAGCATTCTTGTGTTGAAAATAGCACGATTGTTATTCTTTTTCACAAAAAGGGTTCGTTTTTGCGATCGGTTTTTTTAAGGGTACGATTTTGCTGTCACAATTTTTGCTATCAGTTGCTTTTATTTTGCATTATTATCAATAAAATTTTGCGATGTAGCCGTATTACATTCTGTTTCAAAAAGATAAACGCCATCAATCGGAAAATTCGCGAATACGGCAATTCCCGCACTTTTCATGCCGTCGGTCGTTTATTGTTTTTTTTTCCTTTATTTCACAATCAAACCACGCAAACATACAGTAGAATGTATGAGTATTTACTTCTTTAGCGTCTGTTTAAAATAATTGCACTGAATCGGAAAAATCTTCTCGTTTTTGAGTGTTTTTTTTCTCAAAAGTTGTTCGGGAAAAATTTTCGGAAATTCTGCCCCGCGTATAAGTCGACCCCCTAACTTTCAACTTCATTTTTTGGACTAAATTTCTCGACTTATACGCGAGTATATACGGTAGTTTTGGCATAAACAGCGACAATGTAAAAGGTGATTAACTTAATACTTGGTTTAACTTAATACGTTACAATGATCCTTAAACTTTTTGTTTTTCATTCTAAATATGCAAAAGAAAATAAGTTAATTACATTGTTGGACAATATTTATCATTGTACCAAAAGTTGTTAGCGTAATGCAAACCAACATACTCCAGGTGTGGGGCATGTTGGTCCACTTAACAAGGATTTGTAAAAAAAACTCGTACAGTTTGAAGTAAACTTAGGCTGTCAGCGTTCTGAAAGCTATTCTGATCCTAATCACAGCATTGCAAAGCTGCTAGGTTAGTGTTGCTCCAACTATAAAAAAGTTAACGAACATAAAAAAAAAGTTGAGATGACAAAAAATATTTTATGAAACTTTGTTAGAAAACCAAACTTGTTTTTTTTTTTTTTTTTGACGAGATAAAAAAAAATAATTTAAAAGCAGCCTAACTCATCCCATGTACTAGCTTCTTTTGGGGCCATCTGGTCCCCCTTTTTGCATAATTCTCTATTCACTTTTTAATCCCATGAAACCACTTCAATGGTTGCTAAATAAATTTTTCCATCTATTCTATCTATCTAGAGACATCTATTAGCTCTATCTCTACACAACTATTAATTTACGTATATCTATTGTTATATGTTATAAATCTATCTTCAAGAAAACATTTTTATGTTTATAACTTTCAATCCATGTATCCCTATTTTCCTCTATTACTTGATATTCATCAATCTAAATCTATCTACAAATATTAATTTCAACAAAACAGTTTTTATAACTCTGTAATTAAATATTAGTTCTAAAAATACTTTCTACAGCTATCTCTATGGCTATCAATTTATGTATACATACACTTTATAATCTTCAGTAGGATATAATAATCCTAGATAAAGTTCCCTGAGATCCCCAACACTCTTGTTCACTGTAACCACCTTCTCTTCTATCACATCTAAGGAAGTATGCATAGTGTATAAAAATTTCAAATCATTTCCAGGAGAGTTTGTCTTCACATACAAGGGATAGTTCTAAAAAGAAAAAAAAATCTTTTAAAGCCATATAGAACATATAAAATTAAAATGTTAATTGCATAAAAGTACTTATAAAAGATAAATAATGAAATAAAAATTCTTTTAGCTTTCACTAATAACCCAAAACTAGAAAATGTAGCAAAAATATTAGTTTAAGTCATAAATTTTCCATGCTTTCCTAGTAAAATATTAATTTCTGTTTGCACAGACATCAATCTTATGGTTACAACTTACATAGCCTGGGTCCAGAGGGTGGGTTACGGACGAATTTATTTCTATTTTTTTGTAGCTTGCAATGCAAATCTTATTGCCTTAGCAGTTTTAGAAAGATCAAAGTTAATAATCAACAGACAGAAAGTGTAAGCACAGTAATTTAAATCAAGATTGAATTTTTCATTTGATATCTTATGACTAAATAACTTTAAAACCTTCTAAAACTCACATTCACAGGGTAAATTCATAAAGATTCTCATTGAATAAAAGAGCTCTTTTTGAGATCAGAACAAAAAACATGAGTCAGACAAAAAATCGCAAAAGTTAAAAAAATAAATAAATGTTAAATCTTGTAATTTTGTCAGATAACGTACAGTAATTAACTTCTTTACAATAAATGTTGTGTAAACATTCTTTACTATTTGAAAGTACTTCCATTTATTTAATTGAATACCATTTAATATTCCAACACATCAGGACCCTTTTTCCCACAGGGCATTTTGAGCACATGCTTAGGGCCGTGCAGTCGATAAGGGGACCCAGGTCCTGATACACAAATTATCTTAACATCAAACACTACTATATGGATTGCATTGTATTATTTATTCATTTAATGTGGTGAAAAAAAAATAAAAATTAGTCTCAAACTTTGTTTTTATCTACTTTCTCTGTCTATTCTAACAAAATAGTTGCTCCATCAAACTTACAGGGCCCCCATTTTTCTAATGTATCCAGAGCCCTCAACAGATTAAAGACGGCCCTGCATCTCATGATGCTTTTCTCGCAAGTCCTATGCAAAATATTAAATGAATGAATGGAGTGAAAGGCGGCGCTGCTGCAAAAGCGCAAGCATCACAACCACAGATTTGTTGTACTATCTACGACAGGACCCTCAAAAGAGCCTGATAGCAGAAATGAACCTGACCAGTTATCTAACAGGAATGCTGGACAGTTCCCATGGATCTAAACAGTGGTACCTGAAGTGTTCAAGCCTTTGAGCAGAGTAAAAGTCATAAGTACGTCTTTAAGGCTCTTTTCCACCCCTAGGTGCCTCTGCATGCTAGATTGTCAGTGACACCCATCAAGTTGAGGTGCCTCTTAAGAGAAAAGTGTTTGGTAGACAGCCCAACAGACATTTTCATTTCTCCTATTCAAGTCAAGCCCCGTGGCAGAATTTTTTTCAGCTTTCTCCGACAAATTTTCTAGAACCAATTTCTTTCTGCAACACTAGAATGTTCTTCAAAAATAAACATATATTCTACCCTCTTACAGTAACACAAGGTGTTAATATTTATAAAAATGTTAACATTAATTCTACAGATTCATAGTTTTTTTTTCTGGTGGCTGTTTTATATACTTTTTTCTTAGCTTTTTCTTCCTCCCAATCACAAAAATCTTTCTGCTCACTGTCTCCCTGATTCTGCGACAATGTCGCAGTGTCGGCCGCTTTCTGCCACAGGGAAGTCAAGTAGCAGGATCACAACCACGGATGCTATTAATTGAGAGTTTGAGCTTATCGCTAAGAGTCGGACTGAAGCTACCCACCATACAAATCATTGTAAGCAGGTCTCACAGGATTCTTGATTACATTGTAGGCCAAACCAAGAACAGGTTGAGGTCCCACAAGCGTCATAGAGACCAGGAACCCAGTATAGGTTAACTTGTTCTTACTGGTAAATCTTACCAATGCATTGTTGCATTCACTAGGCATTGTCTAGGTTGAGAAAGGAAACATATTATTTTAGTAAGATCTAAAGTTTTAAGTTGTTTAATATGCTAATTTGAGAATTATTCAAAATAAAAATTTTTTTGTACAAACAGTGTAATCGGAATTATGACGATCTTTCTCATGACAGAAAAAAAGTATACAAAAAAAATTTATCGAAAATAATGTTTTTATAGATTTACTTTCGAGGTATAGTCTTCATTTGTGTTCGTATGAGACTAAATGAGTTTATTAAATGTATAGTACTATTAAACATCGCAAAAAATAATAAAAGTAATTTGTTGTGGGCTGTTTCGCACGATCATTTAAAAATTAACTGTGTCAGATCTTATTCTATAGGCTGTAATTTCTACAACAATGAAACTATTTGAACATTTTGCTCCATCTTTCAGTGAATATCACTCAAATGTTAGCAAGTACTAGAAAATATAGTTTTCTTTTCTGCTATAAGGAAGCATTTTGCCCCTGTGTTAGAATTTATGGTGATTCGTAGAACGTATTTAAATATTTCATATAGATATTTATTCGGTTAATCAATACCTCTTTACTAATAACTGCAACAGCCACAGCCATGGTTTAAGCCTTCAGATTTGTTTGAAAACACTTATACTTTAACAAAAATTACAATTGAGATGCTACTGTAACTCCTCCATTCCGACAAATCGAAACCATTTAAACCTTGAATGGACTGTAAACAATGAAAAATGCAAGAAGATGGCTATCGAACCGATAGATAACGACTTAGGGAACCGACATACTGCGCGTGCGCGAAAAGATGGGAAAGGATCGAGGAGGGCCACTAATAATTCATTATTAGCATTCAAACAAAATCTGGCATCATTCTCGTTTGTTTACGAATTAAGGTGGTTTAGTTCAATATTTCTTAATCTTAAAAATAGAGAAAAATGTATTGTTTCAGTAATTTTAATTAATTTAAGTCTTATTTCCCATGGAAACTCTTGAGACACTTTTAAATGCCTGTAGTGATGGAGACGAGAGTCAAATATTCAATTTACTGCAAAAAGGTTGAATGAAATTGTCTTTCTAAAAATCACATTTTAAATCCCCTTATTTCGAAATATGTATTTTAAGAAAAATTGAAAAAGCAAAAAAACAAAAAAAGTATTCGTGAGTTTACGGTAGCGTAACAACAACAGATATATCTCTATTTTAATAATAATTTTGTGGCCTAATTTATTTATTGAATTTTTAAACCCTATGCACTTGCAGTTATTGCAAAGCTATATTGGAATTTTATGTTTAAAAACCTGATTTTTACGCACTCAATAATATAATAAAAATAATAAATAAAAGTATTTTTCTGATGATTGTAGCCTTCTCTTATTAGTCAATAATTTAAAATTCTGTCAAATCTATTTTAGAATATCAAATTATTTATTTTATTCATTCAATCTATATAGTTGCTGTATACATTTTTGTACTTCGAAGTTATTTTTGCAAGAGTTCACTTTACATGTATGTATCACACATTGTCGAAAGCTGGAAGAGTGGTGTAATAATAATATAGTAGTGCAATACTGGTTACCATGTTTTAAGTTCAACATATTTTTTATGTCAATGTTTTACATTTCAAATTTCAACCAAAAGTATCCTTTAAAAGTATGAACATATATTCAGCACTTTGGTGAAAGCTTTACAATTAATCAGAGTTTGTTTTCATTTGTCTAATTAAAAATAGATTTGTGTTGTAGAAAAGTTTATAGTCCTTTTTTTCAGCATACTGTTAAAATGAGTATTGAGTGATTAGAAAATTTTCTTCAGATATAAATACAAGTTTATTTATCATTGATTTAAATCTCTTTATTTTAATCTTTTTAAAATTCTCTTAGAGAATCCCAATTTCTTTATTTTTGCCATTTTCTTATTGAGCTTTGATTTCCATCTAATCAGGGGTCTGTCCAGGATTTTTCACAGGGTCCGTTTTTTGTGAAAAACTAAATAATTTTGTGAAAAAGCAAATAATTTTGTGAAAATCAAACAATTTTGAAAAAAAAAAAAAAAAAAACACATTTTTTTTGGATTAAAAAAAAAAAAAATGAATTTCATTTATTTTCCTCTTAAAAATGCGTATTAAACATCAAAAATGCGAAAAATCCGATTCCTGTAGCGGATGCAAAGAGATTGCAGTTTTCAAAGTGATCATTCAAGTGATAGCAAAAGCATAAAAACGGAATATAAAATAATTTTTTTCGGTGATTTTTTTTTACAATTGCATTTAAAGGTCAATGGTGAACATATTATTAATGTCTGTTAACACAATTAATGCAAAAATAAAATGGAACGATCGTTTAACATTTAGACTCATAAAATAACAGTTAATTTCGCTTTAAAAATTTAAAAATAATTATCTGAGCAAAAAATAAAGCGAATTTTCAATCCTAATTCATTCCTAAAAAAGAGTAATTAGCTTGAAAAGTAAGTAAAATTCGATTTTCATATCGGATGCAGAGATCGCTTTTTTCAAAATGAAAGCATCACATATAAAAACGGTTTTTAATAATTTGTTAAAGTCAAAAATTTTAGAGCTATATTTCATCAGGTTTATATGATGAATGTCATTAATAATCACCGACATATTCGCCAAAAATACGGTAGGGAAACATAGCAAAACAAACAATACCAGCCTTGCAATATTAACAGACGCAAAAATACATTAATTCCTGAATATAACTAAAACACCACCCTTGTAAGGATTAAAAAAATAAATAAATAAAGGAAATAAAAAAAAAAGAATTTTCCGCCAAAATAAGGTAAAAACATTGCACCAAAGACGTCAGATGAGTCAGATGGAAATAATTTTAATTTTAAATAGCTGATCTCTCCACCCAGAAGCAAGCCCATTTTTTCTCCAACCCTAGCTATCTGTTTTCAGTTCTAAGTTCATTCTGCTGATAATTGCTATTATTATTATTTCCTTTATGTTTAAGTCCATAGCAGGGAGAAAAATCCTTACTCTGCACTTCCAGAGAAATCTAACAACAGCAACATCACAGCAAGCCAGTTTGATTTGCATATGATAAAACAAACAAGCAGAACCATTAAAGCAAAACAACTACCTTTTTTAAGTTGTTATTTTCTTTAAAAGAAACCAACAAAAAGTGCTACATTTTGCACTCAAGATTTTTGCTTGCGGAAGCATCCATCAAGCAAGCATCCATCGTAGGGCAGGCAGGAAGTGCCGACTTTTTTTTTTTTTTTCGCAAAGTTAAAGTTAGCGGATAAGCGACTCCCTTCTTTAACTTCAGAAAAGGCCCAAAATTTATGGGCTTTTACACAGAAATATGCTATGCATTATTTTGATTTCAGATTTACTTTTTGAATGAATAATGTGAAATGTACGTTTGTTTGATCAGCATTTTGTGAAGGGTCCGTTTCGCTTGATCGCATTTTTGTGAAGGGTCCGTTTTGCTTGATCGTATTTTTGTGAAGGGTCTGTTAACGGACCCGATTTTCCTCTGGCCAGACCCCTGCTAATAAATCGAAAAGTAATCCTACTTATTCCCCCTCCACAGATGGTGGAAATTTGCAGTCCAAATAATATGTATGCACAAATAGTGCTACTAATTCTTTGTCTAATATGTGAAATAAAGAAAATACATACAAATATGCATTCTTAATTAACATATTGATTTCTTGCAATTCAGAGCTCTAGCATTGAAACAGTTTTTACTGTATGTTATGCAGGAATGAACATTAAAACGTTTGATGCTGCAAAACATCCATGTTTTTGATCAAGGTATCTCTATCATCGATATTTTAATTTTCAACAACAATATTTTTAAATGCCGATGTTTTTTTTTTATTGATGTTGCTCGACAAGATGACAAGGTTTGACTGTATTTTATTTATTTATTATGACAGCCTCCTGTTATTATCATAACTATTATTATTACTTTTTCTATTTAAATCTTGGCAGTACAAAGCATATATATTTTCAGGAATTTCTGTTAATGCTCAAAATGCTGAAGGTGAAACTCCTCTACAAATTGCATCAGCCAATGGTTGTATTGATATCATACATTTTCTTTTGCAACAAGGTGCCTTTGTGGATCTACCAAACAATTATGGTTGGACACCCCTCATGCTCGCAACTTTTTATGGTTATGCAGAAATTGTAGCTTTACTATTGAGTAGGAGAGCCAAAGTCAATATGTTCAATAAATTAGGTAAATACGGTTGAGCTTGTGTTTTTGTAACAATATCAACCTACCAAAACATCAGTTTTAAATATCCATACCTCTTTCCAACTCGGCAGCATTGATGACGCTGTGGTTTGACTAGAATTTTAGAAATTGTTCTGTTTGTCTTGTGATGAGTAACCACGGAGGTGGTTTGCATTAGCACGCTAAACTTTAACATCAAAAATAGTTGCCACAACGCATTTAACATAAACACTTTACACAGATCTATATTAAAAGCATTATTAACCATTTAACTGTCAAGTTATTTTGATTTTTAACACTTTTCCAAGTACAAACCCGAGAAACAGTTGGGTTTGACAAAGAGATGAAGCCGAAATAAACGTCTCCCGATATATCTTCGGGTATAACAATACAATGCACTCAAAAAAAAAATTACCCCGAGTAATACTCGGGGGTGACATTTTCGAAAACCAGCTGTGCCCGAGACTATCTCGGGCATGACAGTTAAAGGGTTAACATGCACTTATGACTTGACGGCAAACATCTCGCGATTGTCGTGTTGTTCTTCTCAGAGGGCTCTCGTTGTGGTTACAGTTAGTCCCCTATAACACAGTTAGAATTAGTCCGTTATATCGCAGAAATCATCCCTGATATGTGTATAACCTAGTTTGGTGTGTCATAAATTGGTAATAGTCCTTCAACTGTACTTCTTTTTTGAAAAGATTGTGGAACTACTAAAAAACCTTCTTGTTTGCTAAAAATTTTTGTTGTTGTTGATACAGTAAACCCTCATTTTATGTAGGGGTTATGTACCACGAAAATGCCGCATAAATCAAAACCACGCAAATAAAGACTTAGTAATAGTGTTAAAATAGAGGTTTGGTTCCATAGATCAGTGTTGCTCAACCTTCTTATTACGATTTATTAGTTTCACTTGTGGGTTTGTCTGTATGTAACTGAATAAAAGATAAAATTCACTTTCTTTACAAATATAAAAGTAATATATTTAATACCATTATTAATACTAAATGCTAAACTATATTATTACACGTTGATGTGTCCAAGTATTTCAGTTGTTTGTATGTAACTCTGAATAATTGATAAAGTTCATTCTTTGCAAATATAAAAGTAATATATTTATAGTACAATTATTAATACTAAATGCTAAAATATATTATAAGCTATAGTACTTTATCACATGTTGATGCATTATAAGTGCATCTAAAAGCATATTTTTTAGTTTTTTAAAACTAATTTAAAAATTATTTACTTTACGGCACACTTAAGAGATTCTTTGATTTACGAGGCACACAATGAAATTTCATGTCAATACGGAAAATGTTCTTATCATCAGTAGTGAAAGCAAGGGAAAAACACCTTTTCTGCAATGATCGATAGAATAATTAATATAAGTAACGTAGTACATTGAAAACCATGTGAATATTTTTTCAAAGACTAGTGCAGTTAGGCTACTGGATCCCACTGTTTTATTTCATACTTATTTGTATTGTGAAACATTTCATCACACCGGTAGTATGGTGAGGAAGTTCCTTGCAGGAAATAGAATGACTTTGAATACAATTTTCATCTACAAGTTGAAAAATGGCGATGAGTAGTGCTTCTTCGATAGCAGTTGAATCGTCAACTTAAAATGAACATTTTCCAGCTATTTACAATTAATCACCCAATATGTTTTCCAATATCTCCCATTATGTCATTAGTTTGTCTCCAAATTGTGTTGTTTAGAAGTGACGCTCTGACCAGCTTGTTCTTTGCATTAGAACCTATGATTTCAGAATGTACTGATTATGCTTGTTTTGTAAAAATATGTCTGGATTAAGTATAGCTTTTTATTGCTTAGGTTTCACTGCTGTTGATTTTGCTGCTTGGAATGGTGATTTGCCGATTTTAAAATTGCTCGTAGAAGCTGGGGCTGTAGTTGGTGAAGCACCTACCAGTCGAAACAATGAGTGGAATTTTTCATCTTTGATGGCTGCTGCAATCCAAGGACATAGTGAAATATTCAGATTCTTGCTGGAAAGAGGCTGTACAATCAACTATACTTCACCTGAAACAGGTAAGTAGTAAAATAAAGCCATCTTAGTTATCAAAGACCTAAGACTTTGTATGCATTGAAGAAGGGGAAATGCGTATGCAATATCTTTGCAATGTTGCATTTTAAGTATGTTGAATTTTATCACTTTTTTTTTCAGTAGAAATTTAGGATTGTTTCCAACAGTAATATTTTTATAAATTTAAATAGTTCATCAAAATATTATTATCAAATCCAATAATGCTAAGTGGAACTTAGCTATGCTAAGCTAATGCTAAGTGAATGCTCATTTCAAGTTTTTCTAAGGGGAGGGGAGGGGTCAAACGGTACAAACATAATTCAATTTCATCGGAAAACAATAAAAACCACTCCCACTTATATGTACAGTGAAACTTCTCTAATGCGACCACCCTCTGTTCCGCGGAAAAGTGGTCATTAAGAGAGGTGGTCGCTCAAAGAAGTCAACTTAAAAATACCAAAAGAATTTTTTCAAAAATAGAACATTAAATTTTCTACTGTAATAAAAATAAAGAAACATGAAAAATACTTGCTTTTATTATTTATTGAATTACTGTACAATACAAGCACTAACACTTATGATTTTTTTAAACTTTCTTGAAATATGAAGAAATTTCAGATTGTTTCATATTTTTTACTTTTAGTGACACAACTTCTCATTCTAATCTATTTTTCAACTCTGAAAAAAGAGCGCTAATTTGGACATCTTTCATGCTTTCTGCATTCTCCATAATAAAATCTATTTGTTTTAAAGTCTGCTGGGCTGTCATCGTAGGTTCGACAGGTGGAAGGATGTCGTCTGATGGACTTTCGTCTTCAGACTCTGAATTAGTTCCTAAATAGAAACGTCATTTTAAGTTCCCCAATCTTAAATATCTTAACTTAAATAGTAAATTTTTATAATAAATATCACTTACCTTGAGCAATGGCGTTTTCTATTAGGCGTTCTTCCCAATTGTCGTTGAGATCATCAAAGCATTCTACGTTATGTTCACACTCTAAGGCCTTCTCATCGTATTCGATCCCTGCAATCTTTGAAAGCTCCTGTATTTCGTGAACAGCTTTTGGCTCGTTCAGTTCAGAAAAAATCTGATCTTCTATTGCAGAATTCGTCATACCACAACTTGCAAAGCATTTTGTTACGATACTCGAGTCCAATCCTCTCCAAGCAGACACAGACCATTCAATGGCGTCGGCTACAGTGATCTTTTTAGCCAATTCTGAAGCATTTGCACAGTCATCCATTCGTGCTATGATTGATTTCAGGACGTATTTTCGGTATTCCAGTTTAAAACATTTGATTATTCCCTGGTCCAAAGGTTGAAGCTTGGAGGTTGTGTTAGGGGGCAAAAACTGTAATTTTACATTTTTTAAATTTTGCTGCGTATGGCAGGCTGCATTGTCCAAGATCAAAACAACCTTTCTCTTTTCTTTAGCCATTTTTTGATCAAAATCCGCCAGCCACTCTTCAAAAATCACAGCCGTCATCCAGGCCTTTCTATTCGACTTCCAATGAACTCCTAGTTTGCTGCTATCCTTTCCTTTAAAACACCTGGGTTGTTTTGATTTCCAAATCATCAGGGGCTTTAATTTCTCCCCCGATGCACTAACACAGAATGCTATGGTGATCCTCTCCTTTGCTTGCTTTCCTCCTTTGGAGTCGGCCGACTTCAGCATCATGCTCTTATTTGGGAGGGCGCGAAAAAAAAGTCCAGATTCATCCATATTAAAAATGTCTTTGTCTTCGTATCCGGCTAAAAGTAATGGCAGCCTCGTTTTCCAGTCTTTGCACAAACTTTCGTCCACATCTGCCGCTTCTCCACATAATGCACGACACACGACATTGTTTCGAATACGAAACTTGTCGAGCCAACCATTGCTGGCACCAAAGTCCTTTATTCCTAAAGCGTCAGCAATCTCCATTGCTTTTTCTTTCATTAAAGTTCCACTAATCGGAATATTTTTTGCCCTAGCTGCTTTAAACCAATCCAGTAGAACATCATTGACTTCTGAAAATTTTTCATTCTACTTCTCTTTACACCTCGAAATTTGAACGTTTCCCATTCTTTCCGAATTTCAACTTTGTTTTTCAAAATTTTATTAATTTGTGTTTTCCCACTACCGAAAATATCCGCCAACTTCCTTTCAGAATTTCCTTTTTCATAAGACTCTATGACATCTATTCGCTGCTCCAACGTTAAAGTAACACGCTTGTTAGACATGTTTTAACACTCACGAGAATGGTTACAGAAGTGCACTGGCATTTCTCTTGCATGCTCCTTAAATTCGAACCAAACATGCTTATCTTACTTAGAATAGAGGACCCTAGGGATTATCAGCAGTGTGACTTTTCATGTATCACCCCTTCCTTGCACCTGACCTGTTGCTCATCAGTAAACAAAGCGTCAAGGTCGACTGACTAGTGTGGAATATGGATTTTTCTTCTTCTTTTCTTTTTTGTGGTGAAAAGAATTCAGGAAAATTTTTGGACAAAGGGTCAGACAGTGGTCATTCATGGAGGTTTGGTTTGGGTTGACTGGTCGCTTCCAGAAGACTTTTTACATTAAGTAGATAGGCGGAAAAATCGGTGCTTTAGGAAAGTGGTCGTTAACATAGGTGGTCGCTAAATAGAGGTGGTCGCTTATAGAAGTTTCACTGTAAATACATTGAATTCTCAAAGCTGAGAAGGGGGGAGGTGCAGTTGATTCTTCTTTCCTGAGGCTTCTAATAGACCCTGGCTAAACTATAGTATTTTTAAAAAAAATCCTTTCTTTTTGAAAAACAGATGTTCAGTATTAGTCAGGGGTGATTGCATTCTGGTATTTTACTGGGTTTTCAGTATCTTTATTGTCGAAAATATTAAAATTCCAATATTTTTAAGAAACCCTAATTTTCTAAAATTTACGAGGTATTAACAAACAGTTCATGGTTCTTCTGTTTTTTTCTGTTAGTCAACTAGAGAAGTTATGTCTTCCTATTTTTAATTCTGTGTTTTCTATTTTATCATTTGTTCCTCATTTTAAACCAAGGATAGTTGCTTCTGGGCCTGCAGTACTGAGAAAAGAAGAAATATTTACAAAACTGCAGAGTTAGCTACTTTCTGATTTATGATTGAACATATCCTTTTAATTTGACTAAAGCAATTTTGTGAGGTACGTTTCTCAAAATCTGCTGATCTTGAAGTGTCACTTTTATGATATGTCCAAATACATTTATAATCGTCTTTGAGAAACTTCAAAAAAAGAAAAAAAAAAGAACAGAAAATTAGAATTCAAACAGTTTTTTTTTGAAAACTAATTAGTACTAGTTTTTCACCCGTAAGATTTTAAAGTTTTAAGAATTATCTTCGGTAACATTCAAAAATTCACAGATAAGACCCATTTACATTATTAAGAAAAGAGAAACTTGAACTACTTACATTAAGTTTCACTCTTGGAACTCGTAGAATCATTGTTGTTAGAATTCGCAAATTTTTTAAGGAATCTAAGTTATGTCAGAATTGTATCATCATTGTGTTTATCAAGACTTCAAGTTTAGTCAACAGTGCAGCATAGCTAGTAACAAAGCCAATAGGATGCTTGAGTTTATAAATAGATCTATTTCAAACAAATCTAAGAAGGTTCTTCTGCCTTTATATAGAAGTTTGGTAAGACCTCATTTAGAGTATGCTGTTCAGTTTTGGTCTCCTTATCTTAAGAAAGATATTAATTTATTGGAAAGGGTACAAAGGAGGGCTACAAAGTTAGTGAATGGACTTTCTAATTTAGACTATGATTTCCGAC
>JAXGGA010010180.1:0-40000 GCA_038373865.1 Uloborus plumipes
ATAGCGTATAAAACGCTATCTAGTTAAGCCTGGGTCTGACGCAATTTTAAACCACCTCAATCAGAAAAAGTAATGCTATCTCATTCGCAGCTTTCATATTTTTTGTTGACAGCATTAACGGGATGTCATCTCACACAGGTGTCGGCATTCTACTTTTACCTATCACTCTCAAAAAACCGCCGTGCACTAGATTTCACTTCCTCTCTGTGCCTCACCGTGTGAACTCGCGAACCACGCTCGCTCACTCGGCATTCCTCGGGCCATTTTTTCCCAATAATTCACAACAAAACGGTACTCCCATTCTTCGCGGTCCCAATTCGGCCGAAGAATTTACGACGTCCTCAGCTCCGCAGAGGGCGAAATAAACGAACCGAGCGCCGTAAAAGTAAACGCGAGAGCGAAAAACAAAACCACCTCGACGATAACGGCAGTCGAGAAAGGAGGGCCGACAAGTCGTTTGGGAGCCGGTAAATAAGCGACAATAAACCACACGGACATAAAGAAAGACGGTGTACGGAGTTGGAGATATACAGGCGTGGGAAAAATTCCGTGCATTTCCTGGACTTATTTCTGTGACAGAAATTGTTTCCAATCACAACTACCCTTTCTCCTGTCGTATGTGTTCGTCAAGGGGTATCTATCACCCGGACGAGGTGATTGTATCCTTAAAATAGGACATTTGTTGTCTTTGCATTTCCTCGGTGGTTTTTGCATTTAAGACAAAATGCAATGAGGCTATGATGCTATTTTTTTTAGCATTTTTGACCTCCTCCCAAGGGTGGATTCAGGGGGTGGTTAAAGGGTCAGCTGACCACCCTGTTATATTAAACAAATTTTATTAGTTACGTAGGCATTATCAATCTTGCTTTCAATGAAGCAAAAATTTTGCATTTATTATGAGTGAAAAATTTATTTATTTCCTTGAAGAATTTTATAATTCCAATATTAATTGCATATACACATTTTAAAAATTGCATATTTATAGTTTCTAATTGTAAATTTTTATCAAAATAAATATGTAGTTAATTTAACGGAACATTATTTAAAAAAAAAAACTTGCTGTGCAATACTGTATAGTATTTTGGAGGTTTAAGTTTTACATGCTTCATTTTCCTTCCACCTAACTGATATTTTTATTCGTTATGGCGACTGAAATTTTACCCCCCTTACATAAAATTCTGGATCCGCCGCCCCTGCCCCCTCCCCCCGCCTTTGTCACAAAGTGTCACTCCTAACCTTCCTTTTCCTCTCCCCTTGTCACACGTCATGCTGTTCTTCATAAACATTATATACGTATTCAAAAATACATGATGTCACACTTCTTGTTCCTGCCTCATCGTTGTCACAAACTGTCTATAGGATTGAAAATATGGATTATTAAAACTAGAAGTTCTGGGAGGATTTTGATCCTCCCAATCCTCTTGTTACTTCCCTGTTGATGGTTGCTATCAAGGCCCAATTCAGCCAAAGTGGTGCCCTGGTCCTGGTATACTGCACAAAATGAATGTTATTTTTACAGCATGATACAACTAATTTTATAGCAGTAAACGGTAAAAATTGCTAATTTTATGGTAATAAACTGTAAAATTACTAATTTCACAGTTTATTACAGTGCATTTCACCGTTTTAAACTATAACCTCTGCTGCCAGTATTATACTGTTGCTTTTACAGTATAATACAGCTAAATTTTACGGCAATAAACTGTAAAATTGCTAACGTTACAGTAAGAAACTAAAATTGCTCATTTTACAGTTTATTACTGTGCATTTTAGTTTTAAATTGGAACCTCGGCTGCCAGTATTATACTGTAAAAACAACAGTTCATTTTTAGCAGTGTAAAATTTTGTGTACATTTCACAAGGAAAACTGCACATTTTCAAAACCCTACTTTCAAAATGGTGTCCCCAATAATTGGCCCACCCCTCTATTCAAGCATAAACTTGACGAGTGGGCACGCCTTCCGGAGAGGATTAGTGTCAATCGAAAGGAGGAGAGAGCAAGATAGGGAAACTTTGGGATTTCCCCTGGTTAACCTTTCCCCTTCCCTACCACGTGCTGGTCATTTTTGATAGCTTTCCTCCATACTGCAAGTGCAGCCAGCACTAAAATGGAGTTCGGTTTTGTTGATTCAAAAAGAGGAGGAAAACTATTAGTATGCAAAGATTATATGTTCCGAATACATTCACGTAAAAAATGATACGTCTCATTGGAAGTGCACAAACCGTTTGTGCACAGCAAGAATAACATTAATAGGGACTAACATGGTGAACCACAGTGATAATCACAATCACCAGCCGAACATCGCAAAAAAAAAATTAGAAAGACCTACGAAAGACGACGCTTTTTAAATTTCAAATTCAACCCCCCTCCCCCTATATCCCATACAGTGTGAAATGATTACAAAAATACCATTCTTTTTTCTGTACCATCAAAATTGAGTAAGCTGTAGCATTTTAATTGTTTTGAACCGTACGCCATTTCATCGCACGAACGAAAAATTCAGCAAACTCATTTTTATTGTCATTTTGAGAATATATCTCCCAGCTGACAAAGGGAGGAGCATAACAAGATACTACACATACCTTGTACAGTACACAAAACCTTAACCTTCTACAGTATATAGTTTTTGAAATATACAATTTACACACATACTAACGTATACAATACATACAGACTTCACGAGAAAACTCACATTACTTCACTCGGCGATGGTCAAAATGGATATTTCGGCTGCCCACACATTGATTGGTACACATTCACTTGTAGATGAGCAGAAATACAGCTGAATGTACTTTTGAGGGTGGGTAAAATGAAAATTTAGGCGAAAATTGTACAAAAATGTTTTTTGCATATGCATTAAGTTCTGTAGTTTGTATACGGAATTTAAAGAACATTTATTCAAAATGTGTGCTAGGCTAAAGAAAAAACTTAGATCAAACTAAGACATTAACTAATATTGAAAAATATAAAGGTTATGAAGCAAATGATATATGAATCAAGAAGGAGAAGTTCTAAAGTTAATTTTTTAACAATGGAGCAAAAAAGCTTTAAGAAACGGTTTTTGAATTGATGACTTGAATCAAGAAAATTATTGGGCGGGGAGGGGGGGAGGGTTAAACGTTCCTGTGATAATATTTACTGGGTTATTTTTAAAGTTTCAAAAAGTTTTATTAACAATTCAACGCTTGTATACATTAAGCCCAGAAATTAGCTTCTTTATTTTATTAACGATTAAGTTTATAGTTGCTTTCATTTATTTTGGTATTGGCTTAAATTAAAAAGCTTATCCCACCAATTAATCTAATACCCTAACCTAGACGTAGCAGTTATAATAAGATAAGCAGTTATAATTTAAAAAAATGCTCTTTGCTAAACGACTATTCCAAAAATAAGTTAGCATATAAAGCATTTTTACTTTCATACTCGGTATCGAAAAATTGAATTTTCATTCCTTAAAAAGCTCTTTATAGTTTCTCCAAACAAAAAACGTCTTTAAAACATTGAACAATCTTTAAAATAAAAACAAGTCCGTTCGTTTAAAGGGAAAAAAAATATCATTTCTGTCTGAAACAAATTTATTTTTAAACCATAAAAAAATTCAAAAGAAAATTCCATATAAAACATTTAATGCCGACAAATTGCCGAATTATAATAGCAACGTAAGTAATAATAATTGCATGATAAAAATGGACAAAATGAAACTCCAATACTCTTGTCTCTCAAAATCAAAAAGACTTTTGGATCAAAGGAACAAAATATTCGAAATTATTAGAGCTTTAGTTTTTTTAATTCTTTTTGTAACTTACTTTTGTTGTTCTCTTACGGGGGTCTCTTACGCTACTTGTAGCGCGCTACAAGTAGCGAAACTACTGTAGTAGCTACATTTTTTAGTAGTTTGTAGTGTAGCGCACTACTTTTCAAAAAAGTAGAGTAGTGAGTAGCGCGATAGAAAAAAATAGTAGTTTGTAGCGATTTCCGGAAACTACTTTTAAATTAAAAAAATAAATACATAAATGAAAAAATAAATAAAAAAGAGAACGAAAGAAAAAAAAACAAGGTTTAATTGACTGGTGCAAATCTTCCACGAGTACAGCAGCGGACGCAATGAAAAATAAGAACCATAAAAATATGAACTGACGACCCCTAGATAAATCATTTTGACGAAATACATTCTATCTATTTGATGTCATTGGTTCATTCGGCATCATAATTTTTATATTCCTTCAAACTACTGTTTTCATGTTCCTAAATATTCCCTAGCAAGAAATTAAAAAAAAATTGAAGATTGAATTCTTTCAATCTTTCAACTTTTGAATTCTTTCTTGTGACGAATAGTCAGTCTTAAAAATTGTAAAAAAAATATAAAAAGGACAAATTTTACCAAAAAAATGAACAAACAGGAAAAGTAACAAATAAATTCAAAGACAATTCCTAGTTCTATTCCATATTCAAATGGGTTAATTTATTAATGTAAACCGCTTTTCGAATTTTTTCGGTCAATCCTCAAACGGTATATGCTTTTTATTTATTTATTTTGTAAAAAGTAGCGAAATAGCGACTACAATTCAAAAGTAGTTTGTAGTCGCTACATTAAAAAAAAAGTAGTTGTAGCTGTAGTTAACTACATTTATAACAAAGTAGTTGTAGTTGTAGTTCGCTACAAAAGAAATGTAGTTTTTCCAACCACTGGCTGTGGCTCACATGTCACAGATTTCAATGAAAATTTTTATTACGGTAAATCATGCATATCTATGAGGAAATGCAAAGTATGAAAGTTTAAAAACTGTTTGTTGCTTTGCTATTGACATCAGAAATTAAGGCTTACGCTAAGCCTGAATTTTCAGAGTTCATAACAGCCAGTTTGTGACTCTATAACTCTTAAAGTTATAAACATACATATGTATTTAAAGAAATAATATTTTCACATTCTCTGGAAAAATTTCTGTCAGTAAAGATGAAAATTAAATTTATTTGGAGCCTTCATTAAGTCTGAGATATTAGCAAAGATTGAAATCTGTTATGTTTTCTTCAGGATTCAAACAACTCTGCTAGCTCTTTGAATGAAAAAATATGAGAAAAAAGCAATACAGAGCGTAAAACTATCTATTACTAATTACCTGGGCTAAGTTAATAATTGGTGTCAAATTTTTTAATGATGAAATCGTACTTTGAAAAATTGAAATTTATCGAAATTTTCAGTGTTTTCACTTTTTCACATGCTAGTTTAAACAAAAGGGAATGCTCCTAATTTGCTCATTTTTTTACGGAGCTTGTTGAAGTGTCTTTTATTTAATATCAAATTTTAATTAGTGCTTTTTTGCCTATTTTTGTCATTAGAATAACTTGAATTCATGTACAATTTCATCAATGAAACCATTTATTGTAAGTTAAAAAGACTTAATCATTTCTTTCGTGTTTCCTTTTCTTGAGAGAGTGTTTATAAAGTATTTGCTGAAGCCTTTCCATAATTATTGTGAAGTGTATTGTATTCCAGTATGAAAAATTATATTTAATTGTATAAGTAAAAGTTGCTTTTTTTTTTTAACTATCTCCACCCGTGATGTGGAGTAAGAATAACAGGTTACTTGCGACAAAACCTATCATTTCAGTATCTGAGCAAATCTTCATGGAGATTAAAAGAAACTTTTTGGACAGAATAAAAATTAGGAAAAACATCTACTATTTCATCCATTTATTGAAAATATTATTGTTTGTATTTCTGGAGATATAACTTTTATCCACAAGATCCCCCCCCCCATAAGTTCCACATCATACCTGCACATTTTTTAGAAATTGAAATTAATGCTGAATACACTTGATTTTCCTCCTTTAGTCGTTTATCTGTTCCTTTGAATTCCTCGAGCTTCATATGAAATATGAAGAAAATGTTGTTTCTATCTATTTAATACAAAGCTAAGAAATCAAAAAGGCACTATCGAGCTTCTTCACAAATAGTAGACATAATGGCCTATATCCTTGTAAAGTTTGTAAAATTGGAGCAATTTCCAAAGTGTCCTTCATATAAAGTTTTGTGCCAACTTAAAGGCGAAATTGATCGTTTTACGAAATATACTTAAGTTCAAAAAATATTTTGAAAACAAAAGAATTAAAATACAGCTTCAAAAATTTATGTATTTCTATGAAAGTTCACACATTGTTGGAAATTAATTTAAATCATGCAACTGAATTCCTTTTTGCGTGAGAAAAATAATGAAAACCTTCAATTTTGTTGAAAATGAAATATTTTAGGTTTTAACAGTTCAGTTAACCGTTAATTATCATGACTTTTAAAACGTTACCGTAAACCGATAAATCGCCCTTCTCCAAAAATTACAAATATATGTATATTTTATGTTTACATTAACTAGTTAAAAAATACAAGGGTTCAAAAGTGCAACATTTATTTAGTGTGAAGTTTATTAGTGTGTATATTAGTTTATTAGTGTGAAGGATGTGCCAATTTTGAATTGCATGTAACTCCTAAAATAGAAAATTTTAAGCCAAAACCTTTTAGATATGTTTATATATGCACAAAATGAACCTGTGTACCAAATTTTATAAAAATCTATCACCATGTGGCCACTATTTTTTTCTCAATTTTTTTCACGTGGAAATGACCCAAGAGAATGCTGCTGTTGTGATTTTTTTTCAAAGTTGGGAATCAAAAATGCACTTTTTTGACTCTCGAAGCTAATAGTAGACATAACGCCCTGCATTTTTGCAAAATTGACAGTTGCCCGAAGTGTTCCTCATTTAAATTTTTGTGTCTAAACAAAGGGGAAAATCGTCATTTTACAAAATGTCTCTAAGTTTAAAGCTGATTTTGCGGACAAAGGAGTTTAAATGAAACTCCAAAAGTAAGGTATTTGTTTTATGATACCTGGAACTTTACTGGGTATTAATGTAAGCGAATGCTAATGCATTCCTTAAAGCTCGAGAATAAAAAATAAAATGCTTAATTTTGAGAAAACTGTGTTATTTTCAGTTTTTACAACTCAGTAAAAAATTAACTATTGCAATCAAACTAGTAAATGCGAGGCTGATAAATGACCTTATCCCATAGATTACGACAATATAAATTTTTTTCGTTTACATGACGTAAGCAATAAAATATAAGGCTTCAAACATACAACATTTAGCGTTTGTGCAGAATGATGCTAAATAATGCCACGTTTCAGTTGCATGTAACGACTAAAATTAAAAATATTGAGCCAAACTATTTTAGATATTTCTATATATGCATAAAATGAACCTGTATACCAAATTTCATAAAAATCTATTACCATGCAGCCACTACTTTTTTCTCATTTTACATGGAATGACCCTTACATGAAACCTTTCTATAATGGCGCAAATCATCCTGAAGTTTTCCGTCACCCCTTCGAACGAATCGACGAAGAACGAACCGCAGAAATTCAATTTAAGATTTTGGGTATAAGCACGTGGTATAAGCGCATGAAGTCCTGCTAAAAATCCCTATTCTGAAATGATTTCCCCTTCATTCCAAGAAAACAGCAGGTGTTCAGTTCACTCTTCTAGCACCTATTGTTCACTCCTTATCTCTTACCCCTTTCCATTCATGGTGACAGGTCGCGATAGATAAGGCTTGGGCCAATTATGGGTAGAACCTTCAAAATAAGCCAGAAAGAAGCAAATTTACCTTATTATTTTACGCTTTTAGGAGTGACAAGAGGATAACTACCTTTTCTCCTGTCGTATGTACTGCCGGGTCGTTACTCGGACAAAGTGATTGCATGCTTAAAATAAGGCATTTGTTGTCTTCACATTGCCTTGGTTGTTTTATGAGTTTGAGAAAAAATGCAATTGAGTTATGCATAAACGAAGGACATACTGCAAAAGCAGCCATCAGAATGTACTCTCTGAGGGAAACGGGGCATAACAGTGCTTCAATACATGCTAAAATATAGTTAGGTTATTTTTAATATTTTGAAACTACTTCTTGACATTTTTTAGAAGAGAAAAATTCATTTTGGAAGAATGAAGTTTCTGAAAACAGTAAAGATTAAAATAGTGATTAAATCCACTAAAAAAAAAACTATCTTTCTAGGATTGAAAGGGAAGGTGGCAAGTATAGAAGCAATTTATACTGCTTTGATTTTTCATTAAAAATGTCTAATATCTACTTATATTAAAAACTGAGTATCTTTCTAACTATCTTTCTTTCTAACTATCTTTCTTTCTAACTATCTTTCTTTCTAACTATCTTTCTTTCTAACTATCTTTCTATGTCACGCTTCTTTCTCCTGAACGCCAATGACCTGAAAGTCGAACCAGGTACCGATCGATAGGTAATTTTTCAAGCTTCATTAGTTTCAATTGATATAATTATACGATTTTAATTAGCGAAGATATCAATTAATAAGTAGTCAAATTTAAAGCGATTAAGCCTAATAAATGATTAAATATGAAATCCATTCTTGCAAACCGTCGTTGCTATGAAACAGTATAATAACAATGATAATGAGAATTTTGAATGAAGGCTTAACTAAATCAAACACGAAACTCAAAAGCGGGCCACTTACGTAGAATTTTTATCGCTAGCTACTGGTAATATTTTGAAACATTTATTTGTTGAAGAGCCATCTACTTATATTAAAAACTGAGTATCTATGTCTGCTTTTTTCCTTTGAGCGAGCTGAACTTACTGAAACTTTCCTCACCATCTTGAAGGCGTGAAGCATCTCAATAATTCGAATGATTTTTTTTATATAGGAAAAAAGTAAAGGCGTAAAGCGCCTGTAAGCGAGTCGTGTTAGCGGGGAGTAGTTTCTTTAATTTTTTTTCTCACTACTTTCAGGGCACGAAGTGCCCGTGCAACGCCGGGCCACGTGCGTGGTATGTCTTGAAATCGAATGAACATTAAATTATATCAAATAATATAACTTCAGAATGAGGTAAAAGTTAGAGAGGGGGGAACTTATGCATCAACATGCCGCAGGAAGCTAATCTAGCTGCCCTGGCAGCTAGTATTTATAAAAAAATGCTTTTTTTTTCGACGATGATAAGTTTTTATTTAAAATACTTATCACACTTAATTTGCGCAAACGATAGACTTTTGAACATGATTTTATAAAGAACCCTATCTGCAAAATTTAGCAAGAGGCACAGAATACTAACGAAACTATTGCACTCTTTCACAATGCACTTGCTTGTTGACGTGAAAGTGAATTTAAACTTCGACAGATTATGTGAAACAGATCACACCAAAAAGTGTTCGGATTTGAAGGTAAAAGAACTACAGGTATCCAAGAAACAAACCTAAAAACTTTCGTAGAATTAATGAAGGCAAATAAGAGCAATGGAATCAAAATGGCGAGAATACGTAGATTTTTCGCGTTCTTAAATGGTTGGAATACATTACTTTCTTCTGTATCTAATGGTTCCGGTACGATTTTTTCAACACGCTAAATGACTGAAGTATGGTAATTTTTCTTACATCGAGCAGTTAGTTATTACTTCCAGAACTTTTATCGAAAGTTCTAGATTCTGAACAACTCTGTGCCTCAGAACCAGAACGACGTAAGTCCAAAAATGGCGATTTTCACTTTTTTGTTTCATTGTATGTAGAATATTATTCCACATCGATCCATTAAAACAAATTCCTTCACAATTATTTAGCCGCTTGAAAAGAGCGCGAGTCCCATCCTTTGCATGTATCCGACAATCGTTTTCGCCCTCTACTGAAAAATGACGAAAATGGACTTACGTTAGTCTGATTCTGAGGTACAGAACTTTTGAAGGCATGGTATGTTCCTATCCAAAAAGCTCAAAACTCAAATTTGTTTGTCTCAAAATGGCCATTTTCTTTCAATTTCGAATATATAGAGTAATAGAGATAAGCCTTTAAGCATACAAATTCATGAAATTTAACTCATTTAAATATGAGTATTTTCCAACAAAGATTACGATTAACAATGAATTATCAATTTAAGGCTCACCTATTTCATTGTTGTTACAAAAAAATGCCTTCTTGGATTTTGCCAGTTGCACTTTAACCCGGGAGACACCGGGCATATCCACTAGTAATTTATAAAATCAAATTTTGGCGCGAGGCTCGGAAAGTCGTCGTCCCCATAGTGGACGACGCTCCAGTTGTTACGATACATCGTCATCCGTTCGCGTGCCACATGAGGAAGCTTCCGATCACGATGGACGGGCGCGTGAAAGTCGCCTCACGAATAATCGTGCCATTCACATGGCGATAAAATTTTTAAAAGCTCACACCTCGTTCATTCACGGCGATCGGGGGGCAGCTGTCGCGTGATGCGGCGAGTCGCACTCAACACGACCTCCCTGTCACGGAAGGTGAAACACTGTGTTACATTTTGTGCTTGGCGTTTGGGGAGAACCTTCATCACTTCTTCCGATGCGGAGCCGCGGTTCTCTATGGCTATGGCTATACTTCATTCATGCACTCTTTCCATTTGGTCTTTAACACGATAAAAGGGGAGCTGAACGAAAGACGTACATTGCTGTTTACCTTTTTACCAGTCGACAAGTTGCTTTCAGCATCATAAAAAGGGAGATGAACAAAATACATGCGCTGTTGTTTACCTTTTGAACAAATTGGCAACACTTCACTTCACACCTCCAGGGTCCCCCGTACCTACCACAGCTTCGTGGTTTAACCGGGATAGGGCCCTGAAGGGCGCTCTGTTCTTAATTTTGAACCAGAACCTAGGGTCGAGCAAACCCTAGCCCCAGCACCCCCAGAGGTATCGTTTCACTTGGAGGACTTTGTGACCACGACATTTTTAACGCCTCCCAGCCACCATTAATCAAGGCGGTGGATCTTTGATCGGCTGGGATCGAACCCGGGTCCCTCCGGACACGAGTCCGATGCCTTACCGGTCGGGCCACCACGGCCGCAGAACAAATTGGCTACAGCATGACGGAAGGACAGATGAACGAAGGATATGCGAGGCTGTTTACCTTTTTACAAGTTGATACAGCTTGATAAAAGGACATATGAACGATGGACACTGATTTTACAAGTTGACTTCACCATGATAAAACGTCGCATGAATGAAAGACATGCGCTACTGCTTAATTTTTTACGAGTTGAATTATACATGGATTTTCATGACACCCCCAACGCACATAAATTCATCAACTTTCCATCTTGTTGGAGACGGAAAATAAAAGGAAAGCGCGCTACTGTGGACATGGTTTTGGCCTGGTTATGATATCAGTGAAGTGGTGTTCTGTGGGCATCTGCAAAAACTACTTCGAAAAGGCACTTGAACGGAACCTCTCTATAGAGGTAAAGAAACTATTGCTGATGCTTGAGATGTCCGCTGAGACCATGTCGCCAAGCAGTATACATTACAGTGGCACTCATTTCCTAATGTTGAAACTCTGAGCATGCTTATGATTATGCGGTAAATGATTCATAAATAAGCTAATAAAAACTTTACCATACATGCAAAAACATCTTTTAAATGAAAATTATTTTCATTTTGTGGCATGTTTTGCTCTGAGTAGTTTCCCAAAAGTTAATTTTAGCATTCTGTGCATGAGTAATCTGCACTTGTTTGATGCAAGGTCTTTTAATTTAGTTTCTACTTTCGCTTCAGCTATTTTTTCGTTCAATTGCTTCGACTCCTTTCTTCAACTTCCTTCTAGAAATTCGTCCTTGAGTCTTACATAAGTCGTTAAACTTATAAAAACCTTCGCATTTGTGTTTCGTCACAAACCTGGCTCATATCAGAATTTACGACGTTTTCTCAATCCTGTCATTTTGAATCAAGAACCATCAACAAGGTTCATGATAGGTACTAGTTATTATAGGGCTGTTCAACATGTTACGGCAAATCTACGAAGTATTTTGCAAATCATTTTATCTATTAAAGGAAAAATTAAGTTGTTATGTTGTGATAATACTCGTATCAAGAGTTTTGGAGCAAGTCGCGAGAAGGGAAAAAAAGAAAAAAAAAAACACGTAAAGTAGAGCCATATGTGCTGAAATTCTTCTGTAGCTAGTTCTAAACGGGCCTAGATGAATTTTTTCATGTTTTGAGTTATTAATAGAAAATTATCACATCTGGCGGATTTTCAAAGTTCTAACATGGCATATGTTAAATTATTACAAGCAAAAGACATTTTAAAAAGTTTTTTCGAAACAGTCACTGTCATTGACGGTTTTGACTATGGCCTTTTTAGAACCAAGCCCCAGATGTATAGAAATCTGTTTACTTGATTGTTAGCAACAGGAATATAGAGTAAGAAACAAAATGCGAAGTAAAATAAGTTAGATTGCAGAAGTCTTAAACGTAAAAACAACCGAAACTATTATCACGCAAAAAACAATTTTTTGTAGTTTTTCAACATTCACCGTCAAAGAGCAAAACGAGTAAGTGCTATAGATATGAAACGTTTTCGTACGGATGTGCCAAACTTTACTACGCGCGGCTTTCGGTTTTGCAAAAAGACCCCGCTTTCCCAAAAAAAAAAAAAAACAAAGAGAGATTAAATCATCTCTTAAATCGGTTCTACACGCGAGTATAAAATGGTTTTAATGGCAACTTTCAAAATTCTGATCCATTATCTCTTACGATTCCCCCTTAAAATTCCCCCTAACCGGTATTCGGCGACGAGTATTCCGCGCCGTAACTAAAACGTAATGATGGAAACAAAATACTCTTGAATAGGAGCATACAATCATAAAATATGTGTATGGAAAAGCCGAAAAAAAGCCTTCTTACAATAAAGGCATTGTAAACATGACACGCAAATGGTTGCCGGAGCGATTTTGGAGCCAAGTATTCCTTGGAAATTCAAAACTGTCTAGCTGATTTAAAATTACTTTTGCAAAAAATGAATGCTGTTTTTACAGTATAATACAGCTAATTTTATAGTAAAAAACTGTAAAAATTGCTCATTTTACAGGAATAAACTAAAATGTCTACTTTCACAGTACTAAACTGTAAAATTGCTAATTTTACAGTTTATTACCACGCATTTTACAGTTTCAAACTGGAACCTTTGCTGCCAGTATTACGCACTGTTGTTTTCACAGTGTAATACAGCTAAATTTTACGACATTAAACTGTAAAATTTCTAACTTTACAGTAGAAACTGTAAAATTGCTAGTTTTACAGTTTATTTCGGTGCATTTTACAGTTTTAAATTGGAACCTTGGCTGCCAGTTGTATACTGTAAAAACAAGAGTTCATTTTTTGCAATGCAGAAATGTAATATTATACAACAACAAAAATAAGGTAATTATTCCTGGAAAAGTTTGGGTATTTAAGTGAATGTGCCTCAGGAGTTGATGATGCCCGGGATAAAGTGCTGGACCTGAAGGCAGCAAGTTGAGGCTCTTGCCAGGCCCATCATTTAAGGAGGACAGGGGGTCAATTGCCCCTATCTTTCAGAAATTAATATATTTACATATGAGTGCCTGTGGTTTTTGTTATTTTCCGATGAAATTTGGATTGAGCTTCACTTTTTGACTCCCCTGGAAAAATTGGTGGTCAACTCCTTGCAACTTCTGGGGGTCAACAAACTTTCCCTATTTCTGTGTTTTTTTCCATTAAAATTTGCTATAAGATGTTGTAAAATCATGGGTAAAAACAGAAATTTCAAATTTTTGCCCCGACCCAGAAAAATCAAAGATTTGTGCTGCCGGGGCAATGTTTATTTTCGCTTCCCTTGAGAATATAATAAATGAAACTAACTTTTAATTCAACAAAAAAACAATATTTCGCTATTTTCTATTATCATAATACTATTTAAGATTAAGTTAGCACTCTATTTAAATTTAGTAAATGATTAATCGTCATAGTACTGTATTTAGTTTCAGATAAAGTTTTTATTCAAGCTTTAATGAGAACTACAGAATTAAAAGTTTAAAAAATCGATTTGCAATTCAGTAAAATAGAATGTGAATTTCTTTTTAAAAGCAAAATAATTTAGATTGTAAAATAGAAAAATATATGTTTATTTTCTCATTGTTTGTAATCTTTTCCACGTGAAAGTATAGAACAGTAACTTAAATTTTACTTTTGAGAAAATAGGCCTGTTCGGATTTGCGTTTTCGCATTACCAAGCTTTTGGCTTCATTCATCATTCATGTATGTGTCATTTTTTAACCACTTTTTATTCAAACTTGAAAAATTTAAAAAATGTTATCACTTGAGTTTACGGGGAAATTAATACAGTACGAATCCTCGTTAAACAGATGAGTGTGAATTTGATTTGAACAAACTTAAGCGCGAAGGACTTCTGCCTCAAGAAGTGAACAAAAGCGGACTTTCCGATTTTGTTGATGAATACCATTTATAATGTGTATAATTTTTTTTAACTTTCAATTTATGCTAAAATTTTGGACATTTCATTCCTTCTTCCTCTCCTTTAAATTGTAGCTGAACTAATATGTTTTTAGAATCATGCTACTTCTAGAACTATTCAGACATCAGCTGAGAACAAAAAATCGCCCTTGGTTGTTAGTAGAGTACCAGTTCAATTTATCAACTCTGGCTGTTAAATTTCATGACAATTTGGAACGGTGATTTTTCTGACTTCATGAAGAAGTTTGGATTGTGCGCTGTTTTTTTTTTTCTTTCCTTTGTATATTATTATTTGAAAAAAAGAAAAAATAAATAAAAAAGAAAAAAATACTAAGCAGTGGAATGTTAAAAAACAAGTATTCCCAAAGTCAGATGAAAATGCCAACTTGGTAACCCCGTCCTCCAAAGTGAAATTCCCTGAAATGCAAAGATTTGGCGCTATAACTAAGATTAAGATAATGACGATAAACAAAATATCACAGGCCGGGATATACAATCATAAAAATACATGCACAAGCAACAAAGCTGTAAAAACTGTCTGAAACAGTATCCCCTACAGGAGCGTAGCCGGGCCATTTTCATTTTTTTTCCTTCTTTTCTTTGTTCATATTTTCCGAAAACTTATTTGGTTGTAAGCATTGGTGTAAATAAAAGGGATTTCGCAGTCCTCCCGGGTGGGCCCGGAGCTTAATCTACCGTTTATTGGCGTTTTTTTCCTTCCCTCTTTGCGAGCCCCTTGCTGACGTAATTGCCCCTGACAGAACGCTGGCCAAATAATCATTAGCAAACAGTAGCGGCGGGTTGCGGGGAAGGACTAAAAATCGCTAAAAACCCGCGGCAAACATGAAAGAAAGGTTGTGAGGCTGCTACCTGAAGACACTCTCCCTCAAGGTCGGTAGTTAAATGGACCGCGGTGTTCCTGTTTCGGCGCTTTTTAGTTATTTCTGCTCACTTTTCCTATGGATCCCTCTAATTTTGAAGAGAAGAGGAGTCCGTCTGCCTGTCTGTCTGTACGTCCTGGACAGCTCTGATCGCTTAACAGGTTGAGGTCTATCATTAAAACGAATTTACTTCTGTTTTGTCGCGTTTACGGTGGCGGAATTTTGTGGGAAAAAGGTTTTTTCCGGTTGGAAGACGAAGTGCGGTTGAACGTTGTAATGGTGTGGTGTAATTGTTATTTTTAAACATTCCCCCCCCCCCAAAAAAAAAAGAAAGTGAATGTCCACGTCAATCATTTGCACTTCTCCATCCCTCTCCCTTTCCTTGTTCTTTTCTTTGTATGTGTGTGTTAGGGTGGGTCGATTTTAACCTTTTTTTCTTTTAAATCGAAAACGCCTGTGGTGGGATAAGTTGTGTATTGGTATCAAATGTTTGTAGAAAAAACTGCTTTGAAATCAAAATATATTTTCATCTCCCGCAACATCCTTGAAGTTTCGCCGACTATGTAAAAAAATAGCATTTTTAGTTTAATTAAAAAAAATTTTATGTATGATCTTTTTAAATCACCAGTAGCGAAAATAGTAGCACAGAGACACTCATAACCCACGAAAAGAAATATTTTGCATAGGGCCTCGCCAAGCTCAGGAAATTTCACCAAATTTGTAAAAAAAAATCGCATTTTAATTTTTACTTAAAAATTTTAACGAAGGAAATTTTTTAACCGCCTGTAGCGTTAATAGTTATGGGTCATTCCGACGAAAATGGTACAAATCATGTCCGAGACTTTAGAATTTTTTAAAACCAATTTTAATAACTACCACTCATTAAGTGTATTTTTTATTGGTTCTCCATCTAATTATGTGCCGTCAAGTATCAATCGATTAGGTATAATCCATTTAGAAATGACACAAAAAAAATTATCTTTGTCAGAAATGGGAAAAAATGAAGTGTCCCAGCTTCGAATTGCTAGACTTTTAAATGTGATTCAAAATTAAACTGAAATGTAACAACAAAATAAATGACACTGCACTGCACAAAAGATGCTTCTGACGCAATTTCTACAGATTATTACGCAAATGAAAAAAAATTTCCCCAAAAAACACTATTACTTATCCATGTCCCTAGATTTTCTATATGTTTCGAATTGTTCACTCTGTTATTTGCCTTTTGGAAATAAAATAAACAATTGCATTCAATCTGATATATTTTTTAAAAAAATATCTACTTATATTAAAAACTGAGTATCTTTCTAACTATCTTTCTTTCTATCTTTCTAACTATCTTTCTATGTCACGCTTCTTTCTCCTGAACGCCAATGACCTGAAAGTCGAACCAGGTACCGATAGATAGGTAATTTTTCAGGCTTCATTAGTTTCAATTGATATAATTATACGATTTTAATTAGCGAAGATATCAATTAATAAGTAGTCAAGTTTGAAGCGATTAAGCCTAATAAATGATTAAATATGAAATCCATTCTTGCAAACCGTCGTTGCTATGAAACAGTATAATAACAATGATAATGAGAATTTTGAATGAAGGCTTAACTAAATCAAACACGAAACTCATAAGCGGACCACTTACGTAGAATTTTTATCGCTAGCTACTGGTAATATTTTGAAACATTTATTTGTTGAAGAGCCATCTACTTATATTAAAAACTGAGTATCTATGTCTGCTTTTTTTCTTTGAGCGACCTGAACTTACTGAAACTTACCTCACCATCTTGAAGACGTGAAGCATCTCAATAATTCGAATGATTTTTTTATATAGGAAAAAAGTAAAGGCGTGAAGCGCCTGTAAGCGAGCCGCCTTGGCGGGGAGTAGTTTCTTTAAATTTTTTTCTCACTACTTTCAGGGCACGAAGTGCCCGTGCAACGCCGGGCCACGTGCGTGGTATGTCTTGAAATCGAATGAACATTAAATTATATCAAATAATATAATTTCAGAATGAGGTAAAAGTTAGAGAGGGGGGACGTTATGCATCAGCATGCCGCAGGAAGCTAATCTAGCTGCCCTGGCAGCTAGTATGTAATATAACTGCTGTGATTAGCTTGCTACATTGAATTATGTATAGTCAACAACCAGGGTGAGCCTAATTCTTTTCTTATGATAGTTAATTTGAACTGTTGGATGTCCACTCTGTTAGAGCCGATTTCATGATGAAAAAAATAGATTTTTCTTGAAATTGCAGACAGACTTACAGTTTTAGGTTGTTTATTCCACTTTATGCTTGTTCTGGGATTCTAACTTTTCTTTGTGATTATACAGATATTTTTAAAGGCTTATTCGTCCACTCTGTTATATGTCCACTCTGTTAACCAAAGTGATCAAAATATTTAAAATCCTTTCATAAATGAGTCATGTACTAGTTATTTACACTTCATTACACACAAATAAATGGAAACTCAATAAAAAAAATATAATTAGTTGGTGGAAATTATTTAAATTGATAATCTTAAGTAAAGAGTTTCAGACATGATTTGTACCATTTTCGTCGGAATGACCCTTTATACCGTAAGATTCTTTGTTCACAAAAAAAAAAAAAAAAAATCTGACATCGTATGATATTTTGGCCTTCATTTCAGAGAGGGCGAGAATATGGCAGTCTCCCTCCTCTGAAAATTCTTGAACTTTGCTTACAACTGAAAAATCATTAGTGCATGTGTAATAAAGGATTGATAATAATAAGATAAAGAAAAATAAGAGAAAAAGAATGAAATGGACTGAAGAAGTGTAATGAACATTAAAAATGAATAATCAGTTTCACTGTTTAATTCGACAAAGATAAAACAAATCACTCAACGTGTTAAAACATCATTCAATCTTAGTCACGGTAAAGCTTAAGAAGTTGGGCGGGGGAGGGGGGGAGAACTTCACTTACAACGTTGAGACAGAGAGGGTTAATTTGCAAAAAAAAAAAAAAAAATGAAAAGAAAAGAAAGGAGAAAACGAGAGAGAGAGAGAGAGTTGATTGATGATGATTTTAGGAGCAACAATTAACTATCAGTCCATCATGCATCTGCTGTTGAAGAAAATTTGTAAAAGTTATTACTGAGTGTTAGTTTGCTGAATGAATTTATTGCATCACTGAGTCACTAGCGCTTTTTAATATTGAAGCTCTAATGCATCAGATTTTTTTTTTATAAATGTTTATTTCAAGTTAATATATTTCACTGAAATAGTATAAACCAATACACCATCATTCATTTTAATAACAGTAGCATCGATATGACTTGAATTGATGTATTTATAAACAAAGGAAAGAGCAAGAAAAGTCGTATATTTGTAGCACTTTTTCTTCTTCTTACTTTTCTCTTATAACAGACCAAACACCTCTTCGCTCTTCCCATTGTGTCTAAACACATAAGTGATCAAGACTTTCATGTGATGCAGATCGGACACAGTCGTGGACGCACGTTTCTACTTTTCCTAATTCAATTTTCTTTAGTAGAACTTATGTAATTTATGAAACAACTGGTTCATGATGAATTGGTAAGAGAAAAGTTGATCGATGCAAAATAACTCGAAGCGAGCAGACCTATTAAAATTGGAGTACCCTAATCGTCACTGATGCAATCAGACCTCGGCATCGTCAAGACAGAAATCAAATCAGTCAATGCTGAGTGATGTAAAAGATTGATTGATTTAAACGTTAAAAAAACAGTTAAATACAGCAGTCAGAGCTTTTCAAGCTGTGCCGCAACACTGAAGGTAAAAAGAAAGAAAGAGTCACCACAAGACAGACAACCGCAGTTAGAAAATCCATCATCTAATTGTTGAACGCTAAACAGCCAAATACTACTTTTCCAGTTGTGCCTCAACACTGAAGGCAAATGTAATTGAAAAGAAAGAAAGAGTCACCACAAGACAGGTAAGAAATCCATCCTCTAATTGCGGAACGGTAAACAGCTAAATATAACAGTCAGCGATTTTCCAGTTGTGCCTCAACAGTGATGTTAAATGTAATCAAAAGAAAGGAAAGAGTCACCAAAAGTCAGCAACAGTGAGAAATCTATCTTCTATCTGCGGAAAGGTCAAGGGTGCCCACGGGGGGGGGGGGGGATTATGGCACAAGTTGGGGATAATTTTTGTAGACTAGTTTATTTATTTATTCAAATTATTTATTAATTAATTATTTTAATTTAAGTTATTTACTGATTTTTAGTAAAAAATATTCATTAATTTATTTTTTAATTCAAATTATTTTTTTTATTATGATTCATTTATTTATTTATTTTTGTGTGCGTGTGTGTATACTTGGAATGTCTGGAAGGGAAAAAAAAGCGATTCTATTCTGCGCATAATTCGAACTTTTAAAAAATGAATAATTTTTTTATAAGATAATAGTTATAATTTAAAAAATACATTAATAATATTAAAAAAATAATAAATAAAATTAAAAAAGGGATAAAAATAAAAAACACAAGAGGGTTGTGAAAAAATAGTGTGTGTGGGAAGGGGGGGGGGAATTAGCGCCATTGAGCCAGGGGGGATGGGCACCTCTGAGAACAGTAAACAACTAAACACAGCAGTCAGCGATTTCTCAGTTGTGCCTCAACATTGATGGCAAACTCAATTAAAAGGAAAGAAAGAGTCACCCCCTCCCGCCCCCCCCCCGCACACACAAGACATCCGCAATTAGAAATTCATCTCCTCGTTTCAGCGACCACGCCCCCTCCGACGGACGACGGGATCCGGAGAGAGATGGATGTCCGCGGAGGATCTCAGCATCCATCCCTCCTCTTCCTCCTCTGATCTCTCTCTCTCTCTCTCTCCCAATGAATCACAGAGGAGTGGTGTCATCATCTGTTCGCACGCGAGGGGTTTCGCTCTCACGCGACGGACCTGTTGGTTCCGGGATGGGAGTGACCCCTCTGCCACTCACTCGGATTTGTTTCATTTTCCTTCTTCCATTTTTCTCGACTTTTCTCGCGTGTTCCTGTGCTTAATCGCTCTTCTTCATTAGGCACCGAAAGTCTTTGGGGTCGTTTGTCTGGGAAGGGGGAAAGGGAGAAGGATACTAATGAAGAAAGCTGTTGGGTGTTTTTTTAGCGTGTGGTGTGGTTATCAATATTAGGGCAACAGGATGTAAAGTAACGGATAAATTGAAAATTGTTTTACAAGTTTAAAATTTCGCCGGTAGGTCCTTTCTCTTTTATCCTCCTACCAGGGGTGCCCATCCCCCCAAGCTTAATGGTGCAAATTCCCCCTAAAAAATTTTCACAACCCTCTTGTGCTTTTTATTTTTATTTTTATCCCTCTTTTTTACTTTCTCTATTTTTTATATACCATTTATTTATTTTTTTTAAATTATAACTATTATTTTTAAAAATATTAATTTTTTTAAAGTACTAATTATGAGCAGAATATAATCGCTTTTTTTTCCCTTCCAGACATTACAAATACACACACACACACACACACAAGGAAAAATGAATAAATAAAACAAATAAATTAATAAAAAAGTAATAATAAAGAAATATGTAATTAAAAAAAATCAGTAAATGATTTAAATTAAAAAATCAAATAATAAATAATTTGAATAAATAAATAAACTAGTTTAAGAAACCCCCCTCCCCAAATTTTGATGGCGCAACTTGTGACACAATCCCCCCCCCCTTTTTTTTTCTTACATAGTTGGGCCATTCCACAAAAAAGCAGCCAGTTTATCCTGCCCGGCTCATGTATTTCATTAAAAAGTAGTGATTTTAAAAGGTAATAGACGAAATTTGTTGGTTAAGAAATCACAAACCGGTGTGGAACCTCTTAGGCAAAAAACTTTGTTCATTACCTTTTTGAAATTATTACTTTATAATGAAATATATGAGCGTACGTGTGGGATAAAATGGCACCGTTTTCGTAGAATGGCCCAGTTACTTTCACCAATAGGATTTATGAATGTCTCCCTGATATTTGTTTGGTAAAACATATTTTACAGTTATATTCAACAGTAAGCTTAGAAAATTAATTTCAACCATGCAATAAATCTCTCATTGCTACGAAAATTCGAAAAAATACAACAGAGTGAATGAATATACTCTGTCGGCTGTACAATATTTCTGAAAGAATTAAAAAAAAAAAAAAAAAAAAAACAGAACCTCTATAAAAGTGGAAAAGTAGATCAAGTCAAAACTATTCAACTATGTTCATTCAGTTAATTTTAAAAATATGTTAATCATAAAAATGGAAATGGAAGCTGATATCTTAAGAAAGAATGGTTTACTTTTTGTTAAAAAAAAAAGGATAAATAAAAATTTTACGATGTCCGCCGCCTTTTCCTCTCCTTCGCTCGAGGACAGGTACAAAAAGTAACAGATACAAGTACAGGTTAAGCTGTGGAAAACCGCAAAAGAAAGCTTATTCTACTCTTTTGTATGGATGCACTATGAACCATGAAGTGAAAAGTGTTCGGTGACAAAATTTTTTTGTCACCGAAACATGTCAGAAGAAATTTTATTAAGGAGATTAAAAAAGCTAAGGTACAGCATAAAATTATTACAAAGTACTCGAGAAATTCTATGTTATGGTTTTTAGAACTTAGAATTGAAATCAAAAATGTATTTTTTACTTAATTGTGCCCCCCCCCCTTCACACACCAAGAGCAATGGCCCACCTGTTTCCTAAATACCACGAAGACGCCCTTCTCCCCTAAAAGCCCCCTTCCCGACACGAGAATATCCCCAAAAACAGTTTCCTAAAAATTTCAGTGGCGCAGTGTTCGCCATGACCTCCCCACGTTGAGTATTTCTCTTTTTGTTCACTAAAAGTAGAAATTTGTTTTCGAGATAAAGATATTCTGACAGTGATGCCTTCCAAATTATTTAATTCATATACAAGTTTTATATCTTTACTTGGAGCCATTTAAAGTATACTAATAACACGGAAAAAAAAAATCACCCCCACTTATGCATGGTCCGACCTCGGACCACAGAGTTTACTGCTTTCGCCAACCTCTGACCTCCTCGCTCATTATCCCTCCTTGGCGAGTAGAAACAAAACACAACAAAAGGCGAGTTCCCAGAGAACTGATGAAACTCCAAACACTTTTCTCTCTTTCCGAAACCCGGGTCGGGAGGGATGCGAGATGTATATATATATATAAAAAAAAAGGTCGTTGGGTCATCGCTTAGCGACCACGTGGTACGAGGATACGTAAATGGGGCTATTTACACCCGGCTATGCCCGGGTAAGTGGCCCGAGGCGCTGCGGGGCGCCGAAGAGGCGCGTACGACCCCCTAGGGGCGAAAGGAGAAGGGGGGCGCAAATTACCTCTGAGCACTTATGGATCTGGCAGACTTTTGTTTCGATTTTTAAAGCATTGGAAGATTTATTAGTCTAATAAGTTGTATGGATTTCGCTGCGCTATTTACTTGGCACATTTTCTTCTCTTTTTTTTTTCTTGGCTGCCGTTAAATAAACTTGGCTTCTACATCCGCATCGTGTTCCGATTTCTTTTCCGCAGCGTTGCCGAAAATTTTAGCGTGTCCGGTTTTCCAACAATCGATTGGATTTTTTAAAAAAATAATTACCAGCTATGTTGTTTTCTGATTGTTACATGTATGTCTGTATCATACAATGTAAAAAATGAATGTTGTTTTTACAGTATAATACAGCTACTTTATCGTAATAAACTAAAAATTGCTACTTTTACAGTAACAAACTGTAAAATTGCTAATTTTACAATAATAAACTGTGAAATTACTAATTTTACAGTTTAGTACAGTGCATTTTAGTTTCAAACTGGAACCTCTGCTGCCAGTATTATACAGAAATTGCTAGTTTACCGTTGATTACTATGCATTTAATTTTTAAATTGGAACCTTGGCTGCTAGTATTATACTGTAAAAACAACAGTTCATTATTAGCAGTGTAATCTATTCCGTTTTGCAGAACTTCTCAAAGCCATCAGCGGTTTTCAAACTTTCAAACTTGACGACTTTTTCTTTTTGTTTACAAACTGTTACTATTTTCCTTCCAAGATTTTAAACACAAAAATAAATAAATAAATAATTCTTCTTCACATTTCACATGTGCGTTCAGTCGTTTTCGTGCTACTTTTCAAAAATCTCCATTCGGTTTCGCACTAGTTTGCGAAATTTACTATTATTCGGTTTCACAATGATTTGCAAAATTTACTAAACGTTCCCACACCATTGTTTAAAATTTACTGCTTTCTGTTTTCAAATTTAACTACCAGAACTTTTTTAAATTAACAATTTTGACAGAAGTTGTTTGTGTGTGTGTGTGCGTGTGTTTTTCTTATTTCGGTTGCCAAAGTGATGGCAACAGGATGTAAACCAAAAACCACATTAAATCGTTTTGTAAGATTAAAATTTCACGAACTGTAACAATTGATCTTTTTCTATGCAATTTACTCTTGTTTATAATTTTAGAATAATGAACTTGAATGACAGTTCTAACCATAATCACCATAGAGCGAATGACAACGGAAAGAATAAAAAACTCATACCTAAGAATAAAATTACTATCTGAGCGCACTCTGATTGCATGGAGAGGAAAAAAAAATCAGGGATTTATGTGCAACAACTCTTTTTCCAACGCCCATACGCAAAGTAAGTGAAATTCAAGAACAACAATTCCGCAACAAAAGGCCAACAGGTATTGCCCTGCCTCCCACTAAAATCTCAACTTTTTTTTCTCTTACAAAATAAATATATAGCCTTAAAGCACAAAGGAATTTTCTTACTGTGTGCAAAATTTCTCTGTTATTCATCGCCCAAAATGAGTGCAAAACTTTCTGGGACAAGGCTTATTAAGCGAACCATCATATGGTCAATGACTTTCCTGATTATGAATAAAGCTGCCAACAATATATACTGTAAGCAATTGCTCTCTGAATTTGTTTAATAAGAGCATTAAGTCGTCAGATATTGAAGAATTACTGTATATCACATTAATGCAATACAATAGCGCTAAAGACTGCCATAAAAATAAAGACTTTGAATTTCTATTTTTGCAAGTCTTCCAATTTCGGAATAATGAACTTGAATGACAGTAATGACCATAATCACCTTAGCACGAATGACAGCGGAACAACATGCACTTGTGCGGTAACAATACAAAACTCATATCTGGAATAAAATTACAAGCTCCGTACACGCTGATTACATGGAGGGGAAGGAAAAAAAAGAGAAAAAAACCTGGGGAACCATGTACAACAACTCTTCTTCCAACGCCCATACGCAACTGAAAAGTGAAACTCTGAAATAACAAGTCCGCAACAAAGGCCGAGAGGTATTCCCCGGCCTCCCACCCAATAATCATAAAAGCAGGGGAAAATGCCTAAAAGCGTCTGCTTCCGGTATCATCACCAGGGCTGCTGAAGTAGCAACAGGTATGATGACGGGGCCACTTTGAAGCCTGGATGCGCCTTCTCCCCCCCCCCTTTTTTTTCTTTTCTACCCGCACATTACGATGGTCCCTTTCTTTACCACTGATCACGCCAAGGAAAGTGGTGGTTTCTTGACAGAGATGCAACTAAAAAGGGGAAGAGAGGGGTCAAATTATATCCAGAATCGTTGACCTGAAGCCCTACACGCAAGCTTTCTCAGTAATACAGTCGAATCTGTTTATCTCGAACCTGCTTATTTCGAAAACCTCTCTATGTCGTAATTTTTCAATTTCCCTGCTTTTACAGCATAAATTTAATGTTTTTTCTCGTGTTTATCTCGAACGATTTTTCCCGAAAAACTCTATAGCTCGAATTTTGACGACTCTCATTTTTGAATTTCATCTCCAGCCACCTTTATCAATGATATAACTTAGAGACAAAAATCATCTTTCGCACAATCATTCAAAGACTATGTTCGTAATTAAAGATATGCATTAACTTGCTACCGATATAGTCATCACAATTAGTAAAACGTGGACTCACAACATGTCGTACAGTAAAATATTCAACAATGTCAATGCAAAACAATGTATTTAGTATTTAACTTTGTTCCGATTGCTTATTTTTGTAAATTTTATCCCAACCTCTGTATCTCGAAACCTCCGTATCTCGAATTTTTCTTTTGTCCCGTGAAATTCAAGATAGACAGGTTCGACTGTACTTTGATTTGAAAATTAATTTACCAATAGTCACACACACACAGGGCCGTATTTAAGGGGTGGATTTTTAGGGTTAAAACCCCTTCCGAAATTTTTCAAAACTGTGCCCAAAAATGCCTTTTAATGCCCTTTTTTTCTGAAAAATAATTTTGTTACTACTTTATTTTTAATTTTCTTATTTACTTTTCTATTTCATTTGAAAAATGAAATTATCATATTGAATGATAGTACAAATTAATTAATTTATCTAGAGTATTTCACTTTATAGTAGTTTTTGCAAACATAATTTCATACACAACAATACACCTTTTTAACTGGGGTGAAGATGCTTTGTATACAGTGGAAAAATATGTTATTATTTTAGTTTTCATGTTAATGCCCCTTAAGCATCCATTAGAACAAAAAGCAATACAATATAGAGCATAAAATCAAATTTCATTTATCATATAGATTTCACGAGAAATGTGTTAGTAAAACCCTCCCAGAAACTATAGTTTGGTTATGGCCCTGCACACACAGTAGCAACAGTGGCACATTTAAATAGGCGCACTTAACTACTCATTTATTTCACATTTTAAGTAGATACCTTTTTTAAAACGTTGCATTTTTTTTCTCCTTATTTGCAAAAGCTCTCTTTTTTGCGGAAAGGAGGAGGGAGGAGGAGGGGGCATCACTTGATATTTTTTCTTTGTAGGGCTATGTAGAACATCAATATCAAATTCCTATTCATTTTATTTGTTGTTTGAAGCAACTGGGTTTTTCTTAGTTTAGGCAGCCCCCTTTGATAGGATGAATGTATTGCACGACAAAAACAATTAAAATGTTCTTTTGGTTTAAGTGTAGTAACTTCTATACCATATTATTATTATTATTGTTATTATATATATATATATATTCTTCGTCATAACGAAAAATCCACGTCAAGTATTTTCAGTAAAAGAAGTTTTAACGTAATTCTAGTTTTACAGACTCAAAAGTATACTTTGTGTCTTCAAAGTCGAAAAATAAAAATTGTTTTAGATCTGAGTCTACGCCTGGATATGACTGGGAGGAACAAATATTTGAAACACTGAAAACTGAAGATATAAATGACATGAGTCAAAAAATACGAAAGATCAATATGTTGCATTTTAAAAAATAAAGTTATAGTCCAAAATGTACGAACTTATGCGATGTATTATTTAAAAGAGAATTGTTCATTGAAAGGAACTACATTTTTTTCTCTCATTCTGTTTTAATTTCAAAGGACTGAAAAATTATGAACATAAAAAGAAAATGCTTGTAGGTAAATGAATTCACTTTTCTGCAAGTTCAAAAATAGCATAGTTCCTATTGAAACATTTTTCAGCAATTCTCTGAAAGTGATAGCTGTAATTTATTTCGCTTTTTTTAACATGCTAATTGTGAATATTTATTTTAAGATGCCAGATTATGTGCCAATGGCTTTCGATTCTTTTTTTTTTTTTTTTTTTAACTTAAAGAAAATTGAAAACGAACATTTTGAAGTAAACCTAGAAGAACAAATTGGGATTTATGGTAGTAAAATCAGTCAATATGCATATCTTTTTCTGGGTGAATAATTGCTTCAATATGTTTTCCCCCTCAATAATAACATTTAAAAAGAGAAAAGCTAAAAATTTTCTACTGAACATTGTGATAGTTTTTTCGAGGTAAATAATTATTAATGCATGTTTTTAAAGTTTTAATGAGTATTTCAGGTAATTTTGCACGTATTCGTATACATATTGTAATAGATTTTGGTGCATGTAGTCTAATTAATTTTATTGCACAAAGCCTTTATTAAAATACGAACGTATGTACTGTGCACTGCAAAAAATGAATGTTGTTTTTACAGTATAATACAGCTAACTTTCAATCAACTGTAAAAAATCGCTAGTTTTACACTAATAAACTGAAAACTTGCTAATTTTACAGTTAATTGCTGTGTATTTTACAGTTTTAAACTGGAACCTCTGCTGCCAGTATTATACTGTTGCTGTTACAGTATAATACAGCTAATTTTGTGTTAATAAACTGTAAAATTGCTAGTTTTGCATTGTATTACTGTGCATTTTACAGTTTTAAGCTGGAACCTCTGTTGCCAGTATTATATTGTAAAAACAACGGTCTATGTTTTGCAGTGTGGAATCTCCAAGCATTCTTTCATTATTCGAGCGACATGGGATTTTATATCCAGATGCGGATTACATTAAACACAATTTTAGATTAGACTTCTATAACAACCAGTGAAACAACTAAATTATCTCCGTAAGCATAATCGTTTACGCTGCTTCTTCCTCTCTCCTCGCCAGTAACCATCTTGCTCAAAATAGCCTCGGAAATGATCCAGTCATCCCCAATAGAGCGAGACCAGTTGCTACAGGCAATTACGGAGGGAAAGGGTCCAGCAATATATCTTGCTTGCTGGCTACCAGTACCACCTCCTCGCCATCAAACTGGTAGTTGTGTTTTACCGAGATTGTTTTAGACTCCACCGCTAATGACTTGGGTTTTTCTTTTCTTGATTTTTGTTTTCCGAGGTAGCCTGTGGTCGAAGGAAATGAGGTTGCCCCCCTTTTTTTCCGTGGAATCTGCACATTTTGTTCTTCTTCATCAGCAAACCCACGGTTTTACCATTGCTACTGAATTATTTCTTGTAAGAGGAAATTGCCAGGCTTTAGGCTGTGTAGATGTTCGCAGCAAAGTGCTTCCTTTTATTTTCTTCTGAAAGATAATGATAAACGTTTTCTGTACTGAAGTTAATTAGAGACAAGCTTGGTTCCCTCATCAAGCACAAATTTCGTTTATTGCGTACATCATCATAGTTGTATTAATTGTATATTGATTGCTGTGCCAAATTGTGCTTTTTGAAACTAATATTCATTTGTGAATGGGTTTACTAAATTTAATTACACGTTGAAAATTTTTCTTTATTCAAATTCGACAACATTTTTAATAAGCAAGTTTTCGAAGAGCTTTGAAATTTTCAATACGACTTTTATTGACTATTTTTGTTTTTGAGGCAAAATTTTCGAAGTTCTAAAATGCGTAGTTAGATCATTAGTTTTTTTCCTTGACGTTTTTTTGAACTGCTGTCCTTCTTCAATTGGAGAATAACAAAATTAGAGATTTATATTATTGGCTATCAGATATAAATTGTAAATATTCATCCAGCTAGAAAAATCTTCAAAATATGAAACTTCTAGACAGTTCTAACATTTAAGAAACCTATCGTATGCAACCCATCTATCTTTCACTCCAACAGCCAACTTTTAGAAGAAAATCCCTTATTAATACGAAGTAACCGAATGCATCGTTATTTAAATATTATCTGTTATACTATTTTCTAATATTACAATTATTGACTTAAAGTTTGTTAATTACTCAAGAAATCAGTCTTAGTCGCCAAAGTGCAAGGAAATGTTTTCGAGAATCTCAAAAAAAAAAAAAAAATCTTTTATTTTTTTTAATTTATTTAGTCAGAATTACAAAACAAAATATTTTAGGTCTTGAACGTTAGGAGCACAATTATTGCTTGTTAAGTAAAATTAAGTTATATTCAATTCTCGTAATTTCGTCTGTTTGCCTGTAAATGTGTTTATTTCAATCACAACTACTGAGGCGACATCGCTTTTATTACGCGAAAAAGAATTTGTCCTTGATGTATTAGAGTGGAGTAGATGTTTGTTTAACATCAATGTATTTTCCTCAATCTTTTAATGTCCAAAAATTGTAATGCCATAAGAATTATAACAACTGGTAATTAATTATGTTGCAGTTTAAAGTTTCGAGTCTCAATGTATTTGATTCAGAAGAAACTTTTTTAAACATCTTTTTAAAATATTTCTCATGGACAAATGACCATAAAACATAGTATTTAGGTGAAACATGGGATTAAAAACCACCTGGTGACAGTAACTCAATTTTGACGAAAAAATGCAGATACGACTTTTGTGCTTAGCACGGCAGTACAAATAATTACTGTATGCTCCAACAGGTAGAGGATTATTATTTTTATTGTACGTCACTCTCTAAGGTATACATACACATCAAATTGTTGTAAATATTCGTATTAATCTAAAAGCATATTTTGCATCTAAAAAGTATGTAAATTTCGTTTTTTCCCCCTCTTTCTTTTTTTTTTTTAATTTTTTTAAAATTCAATATGAGTTTGATCATTCGTTTTGAAATATAGAGAAAAGAAATATATTTTTGGCCATCAAAGATTTTTACGCAGCGTATTGTGCTTGTATACAATCTTGAATTTGAACCGCACTCCCACGGGGAACCTTTTTTACCTTTCAATCGGGAATAACCGATGATGTAAATATAATAACAATTATTTAGACAAAAGCCAAATTCATTGAAAAGACCCTAATAGCCACTCGAAATCCTCAGGAGCAGAAAATAACTATTACCGCCAATTTCCCTCTTCTAAGAAACTCCATAACCTTTACCCCGCGCAAAATACCGCCCCTTAGGGTTTCATCAGCAAGCGCGCTACTACCGAGGGGGGAGCCCTAACCCATAAAGTGCGAGGCAGCCGAAAACAACCAACATTCCAACACATTCCGTCTTTCCAACTCGAAATTGGCCATTATTACCTATCGAATGCATTAAGGGGAGGGAGCAATTAGCCCCGTCCACCCTCCTGGAGTCCATCTTTCCCACGGTCTGGTAACTTCACCACCATTTAATTGATCGACGATGTACGCCAACAACAGTCGATCACACATTGCTCGCTTACAGGTGATACCACTGAGGCTGGGGGATAGCCATCCCGATTACCAAGCCTTTTTGCTTTCGTTTTTTATTTTTCAATACCCCGTGTTATTACGAGTACGTTACAAAGTGGCCGTGTGCTGATCGTGACCCGTGAGGCAGATGTAAGGGGGAGGTGGGGGGGTCTTAAGTTCATTATTTTTATTATTTTGCTTATTCCTGGACCTGTGGTTTCTGTGGTGGAAGGTGGTTGCCCAAATCGTGAGAAGCTCAGCCCAGCGGTTCGGGCCCCGAACGAGGCAGCTACTGGGGGCGGATGGACACGAAAGTAAAAGTACGACCCGGGTGATGGGATGGCATTACGCAAATTGCAGCCATCGTGTCAGACAAGAAGGCGTAAAGCGATTTTTTTTTTTGTAAAGCGAAATGGATGTTATTTCGTTTCAAGAATAATTTGTGATTTTTAGGTTTTGCTTTTATGATAAGATTTTTTAGAAAAAATATGTTTTCGCCAGTCAGTTTAGATTTTTTTACGCAAGAGCTGTTTTTAACTAATTTGTTCGTTTTTCATTATACGATCTGTTTTTTTTAGACAAAAGTCAATATCAGCCAGTTAGTTCAGACATTTTAGACAAAAGCTGGTTTTAACCAATTAGTTTGTTTTTTATTATACGATCAGGTTTTTGGACAAAGTCAATTTTACCCAGTTAGTTCAAACACTTTAGACAAAGTCTAATTATGGCCCGTTCGCTTTTTTATGATCATATATTTTAGACGAAAAATCAGTTTTATCAAGTTAGTTCAGAATTTTCCGACAAAAGTTAGTTTTCACTTGTTAGTTCGGTTAGTTTAGTTTTCCCTTGTTAGAAATATGTTCACGGCAAGATTTTACATGTGTGGAAGATTCCTTTGGGCACTGGCCAAAGAGTAGCAGTGCCCTAGGATGCTACCCTAAGACACAAAGCTTAATGTCCAAATCTGTTCTCCAAGATCTTGCATGTGAAGAATCTTCCAGAAACTTGTTTAGTAACTAATTGAACTGTCAGTATGAGAAACATCCACGCATCTTCATGCAGTACAAAACGAGTGCTGGGCTATTATCGAAACAGGACGTACTCGATCTCCTTGGTCTATATCTCGTGCTTGTTCCAGCAATACCCTAATGTGTGAGGAAATGTATTGCGGACATCGACATTATTTTTTCCCCATGGAAATGAATAAGGGAACTAATCCTGCATTCGGGTAAACTGCCTTCATTGGGGAATAAACTTCAACAATACCTTCTGTAACGAGAGGAGGCTGCTCAAAGTAAAATTAATTTCCCACTCTCCGCACTTTTCCACTGATGGTTGTCATAGTTACTACGCTATGGACTTTTTCCCACTTAGCTTTTGCAAAAATGGTTAAATGCAAACGGTTAAAATTGCTTTGTGCATAAACTATTATTCTATTGAAAAATCAACGTTAATAAAGCACAACTTTTCCTTAGAAATTTTTGCTGCATTAATGTATGACTAGATTTGTTAGAAAACGTTGAGAAATAACGGAGACGTAAGGATTTAAATAAAAGCGTAAGCCTAATTCGATAAACAAAGTAAATGAAATGCCTCAACAGCAGTGCATAAAAAAAAGAGTGGAGCTGTTTTCTTTCGTACGGTTTCCATGGAGACGACGCAAAATTTCTAAACTTGATATGCATATTTTAAAGTAACCGAGTATAATAGACGTGGTGAAATATCAACGTCTTTTACGAAAACGCCAAGTGCTTAACAATTATCGGAATAGGGCATACCGGCCCCCATACCTCGTGCCAGTTCGAGCAATACCGTTCTGTGAGAGGAAATGTGTTGTCAGACCTGAGCACTCGATTCGTGTTATCCATGCAAATGAATGAGTCTGGCAGTCCTGTTTCCGGCTGTAAACTGCCTTCATTACCAGATAGACATTCGCACCTGGAACAAAAGTGGCTGAAAAACCACCCCAGTGAAAACATCCTCGTGGAGATCGTGACCAGGCAGCCGAAGCAGCTGCCTACCTACGAGCAAAAGCCCAGGAATCTCGGTGTCTAATATAGCACCGGAGAAAAAGTCGTGCCATTAAAATCATCTCGTGCATCTGCGTGCAGGCACCATGCTACTGATAAGCACGGCCAAAGAGAGGGATATTTTGGGAGGAAAAAAAGGGACTATGGGATTCTTGAGATTGATCAACAACATCGAAGATTTTTTGCTTTTCTCTCAGGATTGTTTTAGTTTATCGGCTCTGGAGGCTGGAATCACGATTAATTTGTATCTGATTACAAGAGTTGTTATCGATCATGATTAAGATATTGTGTTGTATTCTTACCAATTTTTTAGTTCAAGCGGTGAAAAAGTTGGCTGCGGCTGTTATCGATCAGATTATTTTGATCCTCATCAATAAATAGGGAGAAAAAAGAAAAAATAATGAAGAATATCCTTACAGAGCAACATAATGCATCACCAAAAAAGCAAAATGAAATTATAAACAACACGCATGACTTTATGAATCCAGCTGAAGTTCTCCTGATACATTTCAGACAGGAATCAAGAAGTTAAAATTTAAATAAGGTGTTTTTACTCTATGATTTATTGCAGCTTTTGCAATCAAAAGGAGAGAAAAATATTGGAACATTTGCATCCTAATGAATTATTGCATTGTTCCAAGTTGCTTTGATGATTCTGAAGAAAGCAAATAGTTTGCTTTTCTCTTGATGCCGCGGTCTAAAAATCTTATTAGTGTTACATTTAGACAATCTTAGAGCCAATATGTTTATATATCTTTTAAGTCCTATGCATTAAAGTTTTGGCTTAAGGATGCAAACTTCATGTACTCTGTTAAAACTACAGTTTGCACAAGGCACCTTTCAGGGTTAAACATTTAGGGGGCACTTAAGGGGGATTGCAGTCCACATTAAGGGGAATTGCAGCGCCAGCGGCCTTTGGCGCTTTTCTAAAACTTAAATTGCTGCATTTTAAGAGAAAGACACTTCTTAAATTGAGGAGCATTTAATTTTTTATTAATGGGGGCTTTGCAGATTACCGTATTTTTCGCCGTATAAGACGCACTTTTTCTCCTCAAAATCGGGAGGGAAAAAGTGCCCTGCGTCCTATACGTAGGCACTTTTTATTCTTTTTTTCTAGATTTGCCTCCTTTAAAATTGGGTGCGTCTTATATGCCGGTGTCTTATACGGCGAAAAATACGGTAGATGTTTTTTTTACTTCCCCTCACCAATAGAAAAAATGTATCGGAAATAAATTGTAAAATATTTTGGGATTAAAATTGAATTTATGTGCCTCCCTCGGAGACCTAAATTAGTGAAGATTGTGACACTACAAAAAAAAAAAAAAAAAAAGAAAGAAAGAAAGAAAAGGAAGAAAGAGAAAAAAAACCGTACTCCCTCCCTCAAAAATTTTTAGAAAATGAGCTTCCGCAAAGGTTTTGAGCGACATTACTCAAATAACTGCATTGCTACCAGAAGTTTTTGTAGAAGTCCAATTTCCTACAGATTTTCTGGTAAACGGGTAGTTTAATTTTTTTTTTTTTTTTGCAGTGTAGATTCCGGAAACGGTAAATATCGAGAAGAGCAATGTGTAACGCCCGACACTGTTAAAACTACAGGTTGCACACAAGGCACCTTTAAGGGTGAAACGTTTCAGCAACCCCCTGAGGGGAGCCACTTGACTCCCTATGGCACTCTCGAAGGTGCCATTTGGCTCCATGTGGCACCCTATGGGTGTCTTTAGGCACTTCATGGGCGATCCATGGCACCCTAAGGAGCCAAATGGCACTTTCGAGAGTGCAATAGAGAGTCAAGTATCACCCTTCAAGGGTGCCACTAGTAGCACACCATTTCACCCTTAAAGGTGACTTGTGCAACCTGTAGTTTTAACAGTGTAATTCAAAGGCAGTTTCTGTTACTATGCGTTGCTTTCAATTTCCGCTGTTATGAAATACTTAGATGAATAAACAAATAAAACGAGCCACACACAAGCGGCACAAAATATATATATATCTACAGAAAACCCTCACCGTGCTGGAAGTAGTTGGCCTTGCGGACGTAGACGCAGACGAGCGCCATGAGCTGCAGCTGCGAGAGCCGCTGCCGCGTGGAGGAGGGCAGCGGCAGCAGGTCCCGCAGGTTGGCGATCTCCGCGTTGATCAGGTCCCGCCGGAGCTTCGACGCGCCCTTCGTCGACTTGTTCGCGTCGAAACTGCAGAGAGAAGGGAATATGTAAGAAAGCGATGAAATATTGAAGGAAAAAAAGGTAATGATAAAATGCTGTCTGTGAAAGTAATAATGAGGACAAAATAAAATGTTGCCTGCACAAATTTGAAACTAAATAATGACGAGGTAAAATGTTTCCTGGATGCGTAAAAGAAAATTGTGTAATAATGACTTGATAAAATGTTGCTCGTGTGAATTTAAAAGATAAAAAATTACGACATAAAATGTTTCTTGTGTCCATTCAAAAATAAATAATGACAAGATAAAATATTACCTGGGTGGGTGAAAAAAAATATGTAATGATGACTAAATAAAATGTTGCCTGTATAAATTTAAAAAATAAAAATGACAAGATAAAATGTTGCTTGTATTCATTCAAAAATGCATAATTACTAGACAAAATATTGCTTGTGCAAGTTAAAAAAAAAAACAATGGCTAGGTAAAATGTTGCCAGTTTTAGTAAAAAACAAATAATGACATGATAAAATGTTGCTTAAATGAGTGAAAAAGAGTATATAATGATGAAAAGGTAAAATGTTGCTGGTATAAATTTAAAAAATAAATAATGACAACATAAAATGGTATGCGAATCCATTAAAAATAAATTTAGACAAGATAAAATGTTGCCTGTGCAGCTTTAAATTTTGCCCGGGTAAATTTAAAAAATAATACCTTCATAAAATGTTATCTAGTTCAGCAAAATTAACAATGGCAAGATACACGTTACCTGAGACAGTTAAAAAAATAATAATAAGGAGAAGAAAATGGCTCCTGGATAAGTTAAAAATGATAAATTAATGTCAAAATAATGTGCAACCGGAGTCTGAAAAATAATGACTAGATGAAATGGCTGTCTGGGTAAGTTTTTGAAACAGGCAACATAAGTCAACATAAAATGTAAGGATCAGTGAAATAAATAGTGATAAGATAAGAAATTGTCTGGGAAAGTTAATGATAATAACATCAATATAAAATGCAACCTGATCAGTAAAAAATTTAATGCAAAAACAAACGTAGCCATCAGGGTAAGACTTAGAAAGATAAATGAATAATAGTGCCGACATAAAATGTTACAAGGGTAAATAAAATAAATAAAGACAAGATAAAATGATGCCTGGATAATTGTCTCGGTACATTTTAATAAAATTATGTCGACATCACACTAGGCGATCAACGTAAGTCACAAAAAACATAAATATAATTTTAGAATAATGAACAACAAAAGTTTGTTTGACAGAAACATTACACGAAAACTAAAAACATTTTCTTTTTCAGTATAAATTAAACTTCAGTTAAATCAGCTCAAGTAAAATTCCTCACAAAATTATATAAATTGTGCAAAATGTTATTATTTTTGGGAAATTTAAATCGCCGAAAAAAATTGTGATACAGAAAGATATTTGGAAATTGTTCTCTTGTTATAAAATTTCTAAAAAAAGAAAGAAAGAAAATAAATGTTTCAATTCAAAAAATGTCTTTCTTTCTGATTTTTCCATTTGTTTTCTTCTTTTATTTTTATTTTATTTACTTATTTATTTATTTTTGAAACTCTCGTTTTAAACACTATCGAATTTTCCCTTCTGAAAGAGCCTCGTGTCTTCAACCGGAAATCAATCGGATCAAGAATTCATCGTTTATAAAACTGTTAGAGCATGAAACTGGGAATAGAACAAGCAACTAAAAAACAAAAGAAGGAAGACAGAAAACATGATTTTTAGCTCAATGCATGTCCTGCCGATTAGGATGATATTTGAATGATGTCTTTATTGTCTATTAGTCTGATTACATTGTGCCCTAAGTTTATTTTTCTGGAAATGTGGTTCACCTCTTTTCTCTGTTGTAATAGAAAGAAATTCCATCATGCTTATTTTTCAACTGTCGCTGGGTTTAATTATACCCTACTTCTTTTTTGTGCAAGCTTATGCTAAAATTATATGTTTGTACAGAATAAAATTCCGCAGTTTAAATCAACTTCTATGTTTTGAAAAATTGCTTGAAATATGTAGAAAGAATTACAAACCATTTCTTACACTGTAAAAAATAAACCGTTGTTTTTACAGTATAATACTGGCAGCAGAGGTTCAAGTTTAAAACTAAAATTTACAGTAATAAACTGTAAAACTATGAATTTTACAGTTTATTACCACAATTTTGCTGCTTATGACCACAAAATTAGCTGTATTGCACTGTAAAACAACAGTAGAATACTGGCAGCAGAGCTTCCAGGTTAAAGCTGTAAAATGCACAGTAATGAACTGTAAAATTAGCAAGTTTACAGTTTATTATTGTAAAATGAGTAATTTTACAGTTTATTACTGCAAAATTAGCAATTTTTACAGTTTGTTACTATAAAATTAGCTGTATTATACTGTAAAAACATCAATTTTTTACAGTGTAACGTAATCTTATACCTCCTGCAATTTCCAAAAACTTTTAACCAATGTTAATATCATATTTTGCTGAAAAAAATTCCGTTTTGTGAGCGCATTAGGCAGCAGTTTTCTTTTCATGCTTAGCAAACAAATATTACAAATAATAATAATAATAATAATAATTATAATAATAATTCAAATATTTAACTCTTCAGGAACTTTTGCCTTAGATTGCATTTCACAACTGCTTTTCCTTAATTTTCCCAATGCTTTATGCCCGAAATAGTTTTAATTGCAACCTGAACAACACCTTTCGTTTATGTACAAAACCAAGTAAGATCCCACACTCGCTCCCTTCTCGCCGTGGATAATATTTCCTCAAAATAAAATGAAGGCCTACATTTAATATCTCGCCAAAGGAGCGGGCTGACTGCATTGTTTTCGCCTTTCTCGGAAGAGCGGCGTAAACAGAACGAACCGTCTTCCACTTGCCCATTGTTGAAGCTACCCGAAATACCAGTTTGACACAAGTTGAAACTTTTTTCGGCCATCCGACGGAGGTGCCACGGCATCCGCCCTGCATTCAGAACGCATTTCAAAAGCGCGGGAATTGTTTCGATGGCAATTTCGCATTCGGAGTCCCAGAGAGACACACCACCCCCACCCAAGGAACGAAGAAAGAAGACGATTCAAATTTCCCCACAAAGGACCGAGGAAGAGAAAAGGGAATAAATGGGCAGCCACTTTGGTGAATGCCATCCACAATTTATACTGACTGGTTTTGGAAAAGAAGAAAGTCTATTTTTAAATACCTTGTCACAATCAGAACCTATGTCAAAGCTTTACGAGGAAGTCATGAGCGTCTGTAAGGAGGGGGGGAGGCAGGGCCCTATTAAGACATTACTGGGCCCTAGTCCAAATACTTCTTTGGGGTCCCTCTACTCCGACTTTGCAAATTTAGGCAGTGGATAAAACAATTTTAGCTATTGACTAGAAACAATTTTAGTCATTTGGGGCCCTTAAAATGTGGGACTCTAGGCCACGGCCTACTTGACCTATTCAGTAACCAGGCCTGGGGTGGCAGCAGAAGGGGCCCGAGACTTTAAAACCGAGTTTTAAGCGAATTTAAGTGCATAAGTAACAAAACATTTCAACGAAAGCCATTAACAAATAACTTGTTCAAAATTTATTTACTTAATTAGTTTGATATAATTTTACCCTGCACTGAGATTACTTTTAGAATTGTAGCAATCTATTTTGGACAACAGATTTGACTTCTGATGAAAATGAAAATATGAACATCTTTTGCAGTGAGGATGGGAAGCATTATGTTCGTAAGTGGTACAAATAATTGTGAAACAACTCCAAGATTACACTGTAAAAAATTTCGGAAACGTTTCTGAAAATAAGATAAACGTTTCTGAATATAACGGAAACATCCGTCTGAAACCAGCTCTCCGAAATAGTCGGAAACGTTTCTGAATATACAAAAAACCAGAGAGGAAGTTGCGTAGCTCGATGCGCAATGAGCAAAATTGAGGTTCGGGAGAAGATTGAAACCGGAAACGGCGCCATATTAACGGTTCGCATTTCAGCTCGTGTGTGTCTTTAGTCTTTTGCTCGGTATAAAATCAGATCTGATGGGAACTGTTAATCTGTGAGGAATTTAATACAAGCGATCAATATACGAATGGTATTTTTCTCATAAATCCGCAAAGCATTATATTTGCTTTGGTGACGTATAAAATTAATACGAAAATGAAATCTTCAACGGGGCTATCCGAGAGTGTAACACGTATTACGATACAACGCGAAGCGGTTTGGATTATTTTTTTTGTTCCAGAAGCCGGTAAGTACTATTCATTGCTTAGAATTAGATTTATTTTCTTTCAAAGTGTATAAAGTTTTTGCTGTGCCTTAACTTTTTTTTTTCTCGGGACTTGTATTGATATAATCAAACATTGTTTTTATTCTGCGCTTTGAGAAATTTTTCTAGTTAAAATTAAGCGAATTAGTTAAAAATAATAATGATAATAAGATCAGGAGCTCTCCCAGGGTCATGGGAGGTCGCTGGGACCTCCAAAACATTTTCCTCATTCTGCAAATTCGGACTGTCGATTCTGAAAATTCATTGACAGTATTCCAATATTTTTTGTGATAAAATTTGTTTGTGAGTTGCTGCAATCTTTCATTCTTTATGCATGTTGAGCATAAGGAGAACCGATTAATAAAAATATATCTTATTCTGGTATTGACGTCACTTCCTGCTCTTCGCGCCTGGGGGAATTCCCGTATGACGCAAGACTTCATTCAAATGAGTAATTTTTTGTTGCGCGGAAGAATAATTCAAGTGAGTGTTAGAATATTTTAATAGTGTGTCATTTTCTGTACTCTTAAAAACGCTCTGAACAAGAGTGGAACATTATTCGAGTAGCAATTACTTAAGGATTGTGTGCTATTTATGAATGGACATTCATCGATGTATTATGGAATATTTCATTTAAAAATGAAAAGTAAGTTTTCATTTTTATTTTTTAAGATTTTTTGCGTTTAGCTTCAGGCTTTTAGTTTTGGGACTTGGGGGGAGAGGGGGGGGGAACCGTTCCCCCTAGATTTTAAATTTACTGCTTTTTATCATGCATTTATGCTTGTAATTTGATGCTTTTTTTCTGTAAAATAGATCGAGCACATACCTTTTGCTCCCCCCCCCAAACTTTGAAATGGTGGTCTAGTTTATATTGTTTAATGAATAAAGGACATGAAAATATCCTTTCAGACTGAAGTTGCACCTGTTACTATTCCAACATGTCACTATTCCTGAATATTAATATTGATACATTCCTTGGCTATTATATACTTTTTGAATGTCAATAATATATAATTTCGAATTCACTGAAATATTTTTTAGCCATTACTTGTGGCACAAACGCTTATTGTACTACCTATATACGTTCTAAAATGTTTACCACACAAAAAAGGAAGTGCGTACATTGTCAAAAATATCAATTCTAAATATATAGGGCAGCTGCAGTTCATGATATTTTTAAAAACATTTCTGAGATACTTCTGAGTGTTTCGGAATCTACTTTCTGTAATTTTATACAGCATTTCTGTGTACTTCGGAATCTGCTTTCTGTAATTTCAAAAAACATTTCTTAGTATTTTGAAATCCTCTTTGTATAATTTTCAAAAACATTTGAGTGTATATTGTGCCGCTGCGATTTATGAAATTTTCAAAAAGAATTCTTGAGTATTCCAGAATTCTCTCTGAAATTTTCAAAAACGTTTTCGAACATCTTGGAATCCTTTCTCTGTAACTTTTTTTAATACAA
>JAXGGA010010180.1:45000-48032 GCA_038373865.1 Uloborus plumipes
AAATAAAATAAAAAAAAGAATAAAAATAATAAAAATTATAAAAAAAAAAATAAAATTATAAAAAATGAAATAATAATAAAAAATAAAAAAATAAAATAAAGAAATATAGAAAATAAAATAAATGAAAAAGAAAAATAAAATATAAAAGGAAAAGAAAATCAAAAAGAATAAGAATCAAAATTTTAAAATAAAATAAAAAAATATAAAGAAAAAAAGATAAAAAAGATAAATAAAAAAGAGAAAAGAGAATAGAAATAAATAGATTAAAAAAAGAGTAAAAGAGAAAAAAGATAGAAAAGAAAAATATTAAATAATATAAAGAATAAAAAGAAAATATATAAAAAAATTAATAGAAAAAATAAGAATATAATATAATTAAGAAAAAAAAATGAAGAAATAATAAATGAAGAAGATAAAAAAAAAAAAAAAAAAAAAAAAAAAAAAAAAAAAAAAAAAAAAAAAAAAAAAAAAAAAAAAAAAAAAAAATAAAAAAAAAAAAAAAAAAAAAAAAAAAAAAAAAAAAAAAAAAAAAAAAAAAAAAAAAAAAAAAAAAAAAAAAAAAAAAAAAAAAAAAAAAAAAAAAAAAAAAAAAAAAAAAAAAAAAAAAAAAAAAAAAAAAAAAAAAAAAAAAAAAAAAAAAAAAAAAAAAAAAAAAAAAAAAAAATAAAAAAAAAAAAAAAAAAAAAAAAAAAAAAAAAAAAAAAAAAAAAAAAAAAAAAAAAAAAAAAAAAAAAAAAAAAAAAAAAAAAAAAAAAAAAAAAAAAAAAAAAAAAAAAAAAAAAAAAAAAAAAAAAAAAAAAAAAAAAAAAAAAATAAAAAAAAAAAAAAAAAAAAAAAAAAAAAAAAAAAATAAAAAAAAAAAAAAAAAAAAAAAAAAAAAAAAAAAAAAAAAAAAAAAAAAAAAAAAAAAAAAAAAAAAAAAAAAAAAAAAAAAAAAAAAAAAAAAAAAAAAAAAAAAAATAAAAAAAAAAAAAAAAAAAAAAAAAAAAAAAAAAAAAAAAAAAAAAAAAAAAAAAAAAAAAAAAAAAAAAAAAAAAAAAAAAAAAAAAAAAAAAAAAAAAAAAAAAAAAAAAGAAAAAAAAAAAAAAAAAAAAAAAGAAAAAAAAAAAATAAAAAAAAAAAAAAAAAAAAAAAAAAAAAAAAAAAAAAAAAAAAAAAAATAAAAAAAAAAAAAAAAAAAAAAAAAAAAAAAAAAAAAAAAAAAAAAAAAAAAAAAAAAAAAAAAAAAAAAAAAAAAAAAAAAAAAAAAAAAAAATAAAAAAAAAAAAAAAAAAAAAAAAAAAGAAAAAGAAAAAAGAAAGTCAATATATAAATTAGTGACGCAAATAATTTTGTGACTGCTGTCCGAGTACTGTGTTGTAGAATCCAATTAATCTCTGTTGAGCGTATCACCGTTTTTCTCGAATTTAAAGAGGAAGAGAAGGAAGTGTGAAAAGTTCAGGCAGGGGTGGTTAAAAACCATCTTACCTTTTTACGTCTTTTTTAAAATACCGAGAAAATGGCTAGAACTATGTTTTTTCTTGTTTTACGTTAGCAGGATCCTAAGTGGCTAAAACTAACGAACTGACCCTTATTATTAAAGTTTTGCTCTAGTTTATGTCTCGGCTAATAGCTTGAAAGACGAGTTTTGAATTTAAAGATGGCACGCGTGCGTTTTCGAAGTTGCGTTATAGAGGTCAATCTCTTTGATTCTATCGATTTCATATGGCTCTATTTTTAAGTTTCCTGTTATATCCAATTCATTTCCATGTTGTGTGACTTTGCCTGTCTAGTTAAATCCATTCTGTTTACTGGGCATCGATTCTCTCACTTATATGTGGAAGAAAAAGACAAGTGTTGAAATATTTAAACGTTTCTTCAACTTGTGATTTTTTGACTTCGTACATTAGACCCCCCCCCCCCCACCAAAAAAATGCTGCCATATACACTGAAGTGACAAAAGTCATGGGATAGCAATATGCAAATTTTCAGATGGCAGTAGCATCGCATAGAACAGGTATAAATGCGCAGTGCTTTTACAGAGCTTTCATTTCTGTTCAAGTTATTCATGTGAAGAGGTTTTAACGTGATGATGACCGCACGACGTGAATTAACAGACTTTGAACGCGGAAAGTTAGTTGGAGCTAGACGCATGGGTCATGCCATTTCGGAAATCGTTAGAGAATTCAACATTCCCAGATCCACTGTGTCAAGAGTGTGCCGAGAGTATGAAATTTCAGGCATAACATCCCACCATGGACAGCGCAGTGGTCGACCGCCTGCACTTAAAGATCGAGACCGGCGACGTCTGCAAAGAGTCGTAAATTCTAACAGACAAGCAACACTGCGTCAAATCACCGTAGAAATCAATGTGGGACGTACAATGGACGTGTCTGCTAGAACTGTGCGGAGAAATTTGGATTTCTTGGGCTATTCCAGCAGAAGACCGACTCGAGTGCCTTTACTGACAGAACGACATCGCTTGCAGCGACTCTCGTGGGCACGTGAGCATATCGGTTGGTCCCTAGATGAATGGAAAACCGTGGCCTGGTCCGATGAGTCACGATTTCAGCTGGTAAGAGCCGATGGTAGGGTTCGAGTGTGGCGCAGACCCCACGAAGCCATGGACCCAAACTGTCAGCAAGGCACTGTTCAAGCTGGTGGTGGCTCCGTAATGGTGTGGGCTGTTTTTTCATGGCATGGACTTGGTCCTCTAGTGCGACTGGACCGAACATTGACTGGAAATGCTTATGTGCAGCTACTTGGAGATCACTTGCAGCCATTCATGGACTTCATGTACCCAAACAACGATGGGATTTTTATGGATGACAATGCGCCATGTCACCGGGCCACAACTGTTCGCAATTGGTTTGAAGAAAATTCTGGACAATTCCAACGAATGATTTGGCCACCTAGATCGCCCGACATGAATCCCATTGAGCATTTATGGGACACCATCGAGAGGTCTGTTCGTGCCCAAAATCCTGCCCCATCAACGCTTTCACAATTATGGACGTCTATCGAGACAGCATGGCTCAATATTCCTGCAGAAG